>NJDC01008706.1:10030-35465 GCA_002245475.1 Calephelis virginiensis
TAAATTTCTATAAATTTTAAAGAAAGAAAAAATTTCACCCCAGACTAGATTTGAACCTGTAACCTTTCGTCTCAAGCCGACAAATGCTCTAACCAATTGAGCTACTGAGGATTCAAGTCCCGTGGCGAAATTTTTAATTCCTTTCTAACCCGTTAACGCGGGTAGTTATGTCCTATAGATACACAATTCTGAATACCCACCAAATGAGTTCACCATTACAGATGAAATTCACATTTTAGAATGGCCATAACTTTCGTTTCTCGCAACATAACTTTCATTACTTGCGGCTTAGCCAGCGACAAATTGAGATATAAGCTATACTATTTTTCAGAGCTGCATCAAACTTCACAGTGTGCCAATTCGGCTAAGTGGTTTAGGAGTTTATCATGGACAAACAACGTGACTTAAATTATTAATTTTATAAATAGAATGTAACTAAGTGCGGCAAAACTGAGAAAACCTATTGCAAATGTTCCATTTGGTAATCACCACATCGCCATTTTATCGAAAGATAGCTCCTGATTCCGAGATGGTTGCATGAATTTTATACTAGTAGTTTTGAGTTATACTTATTAGAACATACATTTTTTTATCATTGATGATGTGGTTAATATAAACAAAAATGTGTTGGTCCGGGCTCCTTTGCAGAATAGACCATTTGCCTTTCTTGCCAGGCAGCTCGTAAAAGGCGAGCATAGGCTTATCATCACTAACACCGTGACATCTGACTAGGTGGTAGAGTTTTGCAGCGACTCACCCGGATTAGTACAACCGCCTTACCTATTCCTGCCGCCATAACGTCATGACGTGTTCCAGTTCGGTGGGTAAGGTAGCCGGCAAACTTACTTTTGCTCTTTGGTGTCTCTAGGCAGCGTGAATTTCTTACCATCAGGAAATCCGTCTGCTTGTTTGTCTTCCTATAACATAAAAAAAAGAGAGAAGTCAAGGTACAACCAGGGCAACCACGACTAGCCGTAAATACTAAACCCACAATGTGATAGGTGACAAACCTATTGCCAACCGGGTACATATATCCAATCAGGGGCAAATCGATCATAAAATTGATAAAACACATTCTTTTTATTGTCCAAGACGGGGATCAAACCAGGGACCTCATGCAACTGGCAACTGGACCGCAATACCACAAGTGCGATAATCATAAAACAGTATTATAAATAATCTACCATCGCCAGTCTTATTGACCTACATGTTTCAAAACTAACTTGTAACCCTTCCGTTCTAAAAATAAGGTAAATAGGAATTTTATAACTTCCTTTTACACTGAAAGCCATAATATAGACTTATATCTTTATATCTGGATATTCCATACATATTTTTAGATTTATCCGATTTCATACAGCCCTCGATATCACTACCGTAACGATCGCGTGACAAAAACGAAAGGTTTTTAATTTCCTACACAATAATATTTTTCTACGTCACGTTCTTGCCGAAAATAAAAATACTTGCCCTACAAATTGCTGAGCTTCATATTATCGTTACTTTGTGTTAACAATAACATCGTGAATTGAGGGGACTACGTTTTTCTATACATAAGCCTGCCTTGAAAACCGTCGGGCTTTTTAGCTAAATTATTTCTTGAAGATAGAACTGCAATATTGTTATTGAAGTGAAAACTTCTTAAGCGGCATTGCGCACTGTTTTTACAATGGGTAAAAACTTCTAAACTCGCGTCAGGATACGCGACCTGATCGAAAATTCGGAAGACGGCGCAGGGCGCTTGCGCGAATGTTCGTGTTGTCATGTTTGTGTACGATAGCGCAATAAATTAATATTGTATTCTTCCACATAAATTATTAAAGATTCATACTGATAATTAAAGCAATTATTCCCTAACCATTCCAAAATATCAAAAATGCACAACGTTAATATTCAAGTTTTCACTTCTGCTGGCGCTCCCGGAGTGCAACTCGTCGTTTTTTTTACGCTAGCGTTTTTTGTTTGTTATTAATGTTCGAATATCACCTTAAAATGCGTAGTAAATAAATAAATAATAAAAAAAATCCTGTACAAGTTACACACATTGAATCTCACCCCAAAGTAAGCAAATTATATGCTTGTGTTATTAGTGTCAGTCAACGATTCTAATACATCGTAATACTTAAATAGATACCAGAATAAATTTAATAAACACCCAGACCCTGAAATGTAGATATCTATATGTTGATCACACAAATGCCTGCCCCCGTTAGGAATCGAACCCGAACCTCGCAGTTGGTCAGTGTAGTTAGGCGTGTACGCTAGCCACTCGACCAACAAATTGTATGTCTAGTCTAGTCTTTTTCAAACTTGGACCCCTTGGTCTAGGGGTTAGCGTAGACGTCTGACGCCACCAGTCTACAGCAACGATCGGATTCAATTCTTGACAAAACACGAATTAGTATGACTTTGGTGTTTGTAATTCCAGGTTTTTATTAAAGCGACGTTGTGCACATTCTATGATGGCTAAAAATGTTAATGATTCAAAACGGTTTTGATATTTGAAATTGATTTGAAACTGATTTGAAATTCGTAAGACGGAGGGAAAGTAAAACCACTGATTTTTGTCGCCATATATCATACAGCGATTTTCGTTTCACCGGCATAGATATCTTCAAGCTAGTTAATAGGGAGTCCCCTGTAATCAATGCTCACAACATTTAGATATAAATGTTTAAATAAATGTTTCGTTTATACGACATCAAGTAATGATTATTGTATTCTAGTACAAAATATTTTTATACGATAATAAATGAAATTCGTGCTCGCTATTCCCAACTATTGAAAAATATCAGAAGTGCGCTATGTTAATATTCAAGTATTCACTTCTGTCAGCACTACCGGAGTGCAAACGTTGATATTTATATTATTTCCGATTCCTATTTCAGATATTTGGATAAATTAATATATTTGATTAATATATCGCCTCTGTGGTCTAGCGGTCCGGGTGTTGGACTTGACTGCATGAGGTCCCGGGTTCGAATCCCAGGTCGGCCAACAAAAAAGAAAATTGGATTTTTCTAATTTTCTAATAAAAAAATGTTGGTCGGGATTGGAATTGTGCCCGGTTGGCGATAGACTTGCCACCTATCACATTGTGGGACTTAGTATCTTCGGCTAGTCGTGGGTGCCTTGGTTGTACCTCTGCCTACTTCTTCGGGGATATGGGCGTGAAGATACTAATATATTTCAGTAGCGCCATAGCCCGGACATTACTTAGTTACTTACTTTGGGGCTAGATCCAATTTATGTAATTTGTCCACGGATATCTATTTATTTAGCCAATTGGGTTTTAGAGACTGGTCCAGTTTTGTAATCTGATTGAACATTTGTTCCGTAAATCAGTAAATCTTTGACGTTTTTCCCAAGTATATTTATAATGTCATATTTGTACATGTGTAGGTCTTTAGTCTGATCTACCGTCAGCTGTTGGGATATAAGCGTTTAACAAAAGGCTTCATTCGTCACATTATTTTCATTTATGAAGCTTTAACATTCTCGAACTTTATTTTTATAAATACATACCTTGCACGCCATATCTCTTACGAGTTAGGCAGAGAGCATAGAATGCCAAATCTCGCGATTATAGTAGATCTTTCTGGCTACCTCCAAATTCGTTACCCTTTTCATACATATACTCCGTTTTTGAAGACTCTTGACAGCACCATAATTATAAGGATAATACCCTAGCAATTTAATCATATATCAGTCTGGGTTTTCCCGAGTACCTACATT
The DNA here is from genome assembly GCA_002245475.1 of Calephelis virginiensis. Classification (NCBI taxonomy): domain Eukaryota; kingdom Metazoa; phylum Arthropoda; class Insecta; order Lepidoptera; family Riodinidae; genus Calephelis; species Calephelis virginiensis. The sequence goes on from NJDC01008706.1 coordinate 13,766, forward strand.
TATCTAAATTCATATTGTATATCTGCTTAATCAATCTCTCATCTGCCATTCTTTCCATGTGACCGAACCAGTATATATTATATTGACCGTCTCGTTGGTCGAGTCAGAACAATTAGATGTCTGCATTTCCGTGTCTGGATCTATGTATATTATTTTTTTGTATACCTCTGTGGTAGCGGTTCAGTTGTTGGACTTGACTGCATAAGTCAAATCTGCCGGGTTCAAATCCCGGGTCGGGCAACAACAAGGAAAATTGGGTTTTTTCAATTTTCTAATGAAAAAAGTTGCGCGGGATTGGATATGTGCCCGGTTGGCGATAGGCTTGCCACCTATCATCAAATTGTGGGACTTAGTGTCTTCGGCTAATCGTGGGTGCCCTGGTTGTGCCTCTGCCTACCTCTTCGGGATATTGGCGTGAAGATACTCTTTACCTTACTTCTTTCTTATAATCAACGAAAACACTCGTAATGATTTTAATTTTTAACTAAGAAATAATTGAAAAAAACTAGATAAATCCGTAGCTCTGTACTTCTACCTCTTCGGGGATATAAAGATACTTTTTTTTCCAATTTGTGTAACTTGTCCAGAGATATTTCCTTTATTTTTATTTTTCTGTTAAAAGCGCTCAGTCTATTGAAAAAACAAACTGGTTTATACCAGTTTGATATTTTATGATTACCAGATCACTGCAAAAACATGTTTTAACATTCATACGTTGGTTCGATTTATCTAATCTATATAATCATGAAATACATTTTGCAACACCTCTAGTTGTTACTGATTTTTTTTAAGTTTTCTTTAAATATAAGGCCTTATACGCAGACTTTTGGAAAAAGTGACTAACCTTTTAAATTGACATTTTCCGGTCTCAAGGATGAGGTAGCAGGAAGACTTACATAATAGGCCTTCCATAACGGCCTTAGAACGGACTTGTAATATTTATAGTGTCTATAACCCGCGGTAGTCTCTTACCCTTTAGGAGAACAGTATACTCGTCAGATTACTCCTCAAATATAAAAAAATATATTTTTCAATGTCCTTAATTTTTGACAAAAAATATTGAAAAATAAAAATTTTGACAAACACTATTGAATAATAAAACTTTTGATAAAAATATTGAAAAATAAAATTTTTGACAAAAAACATTGAAAAATAAAGCTTTTGACGAAAAATAATAAAATATAAAACTTTGAGGAACAAGTCGTGTTCAGAATTAATCGACTCACAGCAGAAATGAAATTAACAAGTTAAAAACTTAAATCATATCGTACAAAGCCCTGACTTCAATTTAACATTTCTTTTGCAAAAGCAAAGTGCTCGTTGAATGTGTCTAATGAAGTCACTTTTTCCTACATCCAACTTAGAAACTCGAGCGACCGACGGACGTCCAATTACCTATTGATTGGACTACTTGTTATTCAAGGAGACTACGTACTATGAAAATCCTTTACGTCAAATAAAGTTTGATTTAATTAAGGAATTGAAAACCCAAATATTTAATTTTTCCCCGTGTTGGTCCGGGCTCCTTTACGGAATAGACCATCTGCCTTCCTGCCAGGCAGCTCGTAAAAGGCGAGCATAGGCTTACCGTCACTAACATCGTGACATCTGACTAGGTGGTAGAGTTTCGCAGAGACTCACCCGGATCAGTACCACCGCTTTACCTATTCCTGCCGCCATAACGTCATGACGTGTTCCGGTTCGGAGGGTAAGGTAGCCGGCAAACTTACTTTTGCTCGAGGCCTGACATCAGGTTGGCAACGCACCATTACCATCTTTGGTGTCTCTAGGCAGCGTGAATTTCTTACCATCAGGAAATCCGTCTGCTTGTTTGCCTTCCTATAACATAAAAAAAGAGAGAAGTCGAGGTACAACCAGGGCAACCACGACTAGCCGTAAACGTCATGACGTGTTCCGGTTCGGAGGTAGCCGGTAAACTAACTTTTGCTCGAGGCCTAACGTCCCGCCTTCAGGTTGGCAACAAAACGCAGAGTTTTGGCGTCATCAAGTGAATGTTTTTTTATAATTATTGAATTTCGTGTACATGTTGAGTGAAATCAGTCAAATTTGATGGCGTTTTGTACAATTTTAATAATAATAATAATAATAATATCTTTATTGTACACAAAACGTTATCACAAACATGAACATAAAGATAATACAGTGCAATGGGCGAGCTTATCTCCAGCTACAGAGATTTCTACCAGCTGACCCGTAAAAAGGTAAAACAGAAACAAACATATACGTAGACAAGTGTAGATACACGATTTGTTGACTATGAAATACTTAACCAAATAATAATAAATATATATAAATATATATATAAACAAATACGTAAATATATACATAAACATATACACGATATACATGAACATAAACCTACGTAGATAATGTACACATATATAAGTATACATAATTATATACATAACTAGAAATTCAAAGAAAAAAAAAACAGACGACGATTAAAAAAAAATCAAATTTGTGAGAGATAGTGCTCTTTTAGTAGTTTAATTTTGTTTAAATAAAGTGTACAAGAGAAGTAATCATAAAGAAGTTTGTGTATCTTGTGTTTCCTCGTTTACGCCAAATCTCATTAAATGGACTTGAGTTATGTGGCCACCGATTTACTCAAAGCCCTGCCATGATTTTCATTGACGACTAATGACTAATTTTGAACAAACATCTGATTTTGTCTGATCCGGCAACTTGTTGCAAGTTTCAACTAATGGTAAATGCTAACTCCAATGCCAAAAACTGAAGAATAAAGAAGACAATCTGTTACCCTAATCTTTAGATATCACGAAAAATCGTTTTTATGATCTTTCACGACGATATCTCCGAAGATGTAGGCAGAGGCACAACCAGGGCACAAGCCACGACTACCCGCAGACACTCAGTCCCACGATGTGATAGGTGGCAAGCCTATTGCCAACCGGGCACATGTCCAATCCCGAGCGACATTTTTTTTATTGGAAAATTGGAAAAACCAAATTTTCTTTTTGTTGCCCCACCCAGGAATCGAATCTTGGACCTCATGCAGTCAAGTCTGCTAGACCGCAGAGGCAATCATTTTTTCATGATACAAATATCTCAGTAGCCAGTCAGAAAAAAGAAATAAGTTGTATTCCTACCTACTGTAATTAATTTTTAAGTCTGGCTTATCGTCTTTCCTTAATTCATCGTCAGTTTATCATGAAACTATTTAAACTACATAATCAGAGTAAATTTTTTGTCAGAAATAAAATGTCTGGCCTACAAAAGAAAATAACCGCTTAAAAAAAAGAAAATTTCGTTTATTAACTTTTTTAGTAGAAAATGTTTAGCGATTGATACCAACAACCTTTCACTAGACGCCACAAAATTTCGAGAAAATTAAAAAATTAATAAGATGGATTATGGTTCAAGATAATCACCAGAAAGTAGGATGAGTTGCCGGCAAATGTTTTTTTTAATTATCTTGAAAAGCAAACAAGCAGACGAATTTCCTAATGGTAAGAAATTCACGCCTCCTAGAGACTCCAAAGGTAGTAATGGTGCGCTGCCCACCTGAGGCCGGGGTGTTGAACCTCAAGCAAGTTTACCAGCTACCTTTAACTCCGAACTGGACGGCGGACCTCAACAGCAAGCATTTACGTTGTGGCGACAAGAATAGTTAAGGCTTTAGTACAAATCCGGGCGAGTTGCCACGAAACTCTGCCACCCAGTAGGATGTTACGGTATTAGTGACGGTCAGCCTATACCAGATGGTCTATTCTAAGGAGCCATTCCAAAGTAAAGCTGCGGCAAGTTGTGACTCTAACCTATAAACATAATATTTTTTCCCGTTTTTAGCATAGGCGTGAACATCTACCACTAGCCGAGTTTAGTTAATTTAATCAACTTATTACCCGATTTTTCAAAATCAAGCTTAAATAATAGAAAATAAGTCGTAACTCGTTTCTTTTCTTTTTTTCTGTAATGAGACAACGTACAAACATACTGCTTTCCTGATACTAAAACATAACCATGGCCTATAGACACCATATGCATGATAGGCGTAGCGGCGACCCCGTGTTGGTCCGGGCTCCTTTGCAAAATAGACCACCTTCTTTCCAGCCAGGCAGCTCGTAAAAGGCGAGCATAAGCTTATCGTCACTAACACCGTGATATCTGACTAGGTGGTAGAGTTTTGCAGCGACTCACCCGGATTAGTACCACCGCCTTAGCTATTCCTACCGCCATAACGTCATGACGTGTTCCGGTTTGGAGGATAAACTAGACAGTAAACTTACTTTTGCGCGAGGCCTAACATCCCGGCCTCAGGTTGGGAGCGCACTATTACCACCTTTGGTGTCTCTGGGCGGCGTGAATTTCTTACCACCAGGAAATCCGTCTGCTTGCTTGCCTTCCAATATCATAAAAAAACAATTTTGTGGACGTCGTGTTAGACCAAATGTGCAAGTCTACTGGTAAGCTTACCTTCTGGAATGGAACATGATACTGTTAATGTGGCGTCAGAAATGGGTAAGGTAATGGATCTCTAATGGGCCCAGCTGCAGCATGGCTCTCCGCTACCAGTGAAATCTTTATGATCAGTTATATCTCTCAGCTATATGCTAGTATTCTCACCTAAGTTCATCGAGTATGATTTGGTAGCATCAAGGCAACAAACAATAAACTTATTTCTCCATGAATATTTTACTTGTACACTTTAACTTAGCAAAATAACACATAATTACAAAATATTTAATTTATAACCTCCTACAAAGAACGAGAACAATCTTGATCACGTTAGTTTGAGAATACAAAAGTAGTTATCCATTAAAATCGGTCCTTTTGTATAGGAGTTTTGATGCTACAGACAGAGGCATAATCACACAGACACACACGCACACACACGTACGTTAAAATTATAGCACCCAAAAATTTTCGTCATTTAATCGGTACTTAATATGTACACGACATTTAATAACTGAAAAAAAACTGCGTCCATATTTTATTTCGACCCCACCAAAACTTCTATAATCAACTTTTGATGACACTGACGTATTTCTGAAAAACTTTTATAAAATCAAGCCCCATATTTCTATCTTTAAATAAATACCTCTACAAACACTTGAGAAGTAAGCTCGCTTACTTTGTACTTAGTTTTTCCGAGTGAGCTGAATAGTGGATAAATTGTTAGCAAAATTGTTGACCCAGCTACGCAGTCATTTACCTCAATTCATCTTCGCCTTGTATACTTTTAAAAGGATTTAAAATGTTTTTCAAAAGTCCTCATATAAAGTATCTTCAGGCCCATATCCCTCCAGGGGTAGCAGATGAACAACCACCCACGACTAGCCGAAGACACTAAGTCCCACAATGTGAGTTACGTGCCACGCCTATTTCCGAATGGGCACATATTCAATCTCGGGCAAAGTTATTTTTAATTAAAAAATTGAAAACACACATGTTGGTGCTCGAACCTGGGATCAAATCTGGGACCAAAGTGTGCAATGTAAAGAAGTATCTTTACGCCCATATCCCCGAACGATTAGGCAGAAGTACAACCAGGACACCCACGACTAGCCAAAAACACTAAGATCCACAATGTGATAGGTGGCAAGCCTATCGCCAGCCGGGCACATATCCAATCCCGGGCATCATTATTTTTATTAGAAAACTGAAAATATACGTTTTCTAATATTTTTGTTGCCCGACCTGTGAATCGAACCCGGATCCTCAAAAGTCAAGTCTTACCCCACACCGCTAAACCACGGAGGTTATATTTTTTTCATTGATTGATTAATAAGTTTATCTTCTTGTATCAACTTAGTAACCAGAACTAAGAACCAAGTTTTCAGTTCCCTTGCATTGTAGTAATGATTAACTCTGCCAATTAAAACTTCATCTACCTCAAGTTTCTGAATGCTTTGAAGGATAAGCCGACTACGTTGTAAGAGGCGAGTCTCAATTTGCTACTAGCACTGTGACTATATTAAATAAGTTCTGCGTTTACTCGTCAGGGTTGGTACCAATGGACGTCTCCTTTTACAGCTGACCTTATTTCACCAGTATTTGTTACTATTTTGCTTCTGTTTCGCCTTATATATATCTCCCCTTGTGGTCTCGCGGTCCAGGTGTTGGACTCGACTTCATGAGGCCCTGGGTTCGATTCTCAGCTTGAGCAACAAACAGAAAATGTGTTTTTTCAATTTTGTAATAAAAAAATTTTTGCTCGGGATTGGATATGAGTCCAGTTGGCAATAGGCTTGCCACTTATAGCATTGTGGGACTTATTGTCTTCGTTTAGTCGTGGATGCCATGGTGGTGCTTCTGCCTACCATCATCGGTTATATGAGCGTGAACATACTAAACGTATACTTGTATCATTAAAACAGCCTTAACCGGAAAAGTAACAAGATTAGTAATATAGTATGAAAATAAATTGGATACGAAAAGATATACATATAGAGGAAGAAGCACTGAATCAATTGTATTTCCGAGAAAAACTTTCTGATTACTGTCCTGTCAAGTCATTGCAATTTTCCTGACCGCAGTGTTAGTGTCACTGGCAGATCAGACATGTTTTATTTAATCAGGCGTTACTTTGCGGAAATCCATTATAACAGATGTAAAATAAGCCTTTATTTTGCTAATCCCGCGTAAGCAGTGTAACTTTTGTGGCAAATGATCTTCCAAATGACCCAGAAAGTGACAAGCCTAACTAACGTTCCCACCACCTACCTCCGTGACCAGAACACGAATAAAGGAAGAGCTCGGGACCACACAAGTGCGATTTAGTGTTCTCTGTGGTGAATTCTTCGATAAAGTTGGCGAAAGACGTGACAAGTGTTTTGTTTCCCGTGTTCGGATTCTACTTGTGATTTGGTCGCGGAGATGGGAGGTGGGAACTTTAGGTAGGGTTGTCACATGTGAAGAACGTGATAATTTATATTGTTTCCCGAGCTCTTCCTTTATTCGTGTTCTGGTCGCGGAAGTGGGTGGTGCGAATGTTAGTTAGGCTTGTCACACTATATCCAAGTAATTATGTAGACCTATTATTATCAATATTATTAGAATTACCTACTGTATTATATTTTAGTTTCTTTTGTAAATTAAAATGTTAACTGTAATCATTTTTGTGTTGTTGTAAAATGTGTTTTTTCTGTTGTCAAATTTTTTGCACTACCCTATGTGTGTGTTTGTCACCATTACCCAGGGTAAACTGGGAGAAAATGCTTTTTTTGACATTAAGTTCGCCTTTGTACATTTATTTTAGTGCAATAAAGGATTAAATAAACAAATAAATTCTGGGTCATTTTGAGGATTATTTGCCACAAAAGTTACACTGCTTACGCGGAACTAGCAAAATAAAGGCTTATTTTATATCTGAGATCACACATGCCTTATATAATCTGTTTGAATCAGAGCTTGTATAAATGGACAAGTAATTGAAACATAGACAAAGAAAATACAAGTACTACTATTTAATTTATGCGCTTTGGCTTTACAGTTTTTACTGTTATTACATTTTATACTTTTATTGTTAAATTGGCTTACCTAATCTAAATTTAAGCGAGAATATCATGTGTAATAACAACTCTATATAGATATCTTTAAAATACATTCGGATTTCCGAAGCATGACGAATATAGCCGAACCGCCTGATTTAAATAGTACTACTGTACAAACTTTTTCTTGTAATTCTGTTAACATTTCTCGATGCTTAAGGCCTGACACTAACGTCCCAGCAGTGTACGTGTATCAAATGCATGATAGTACGTGTATTGATTTGCTTTTTTAATTAAAGCACTTTATAAACAATATCATTAAAAAATATTAGCGTTCTGCACTTCTCCTAAACATAAACTATAAGTGTGCCAAATTTCATACTCCTCCGTCAGCGCAATTTTCGTAAAAAGGGGTCCAAAGTTTTTGCTTTACGTATTAATATTATGATGATAATTACAGTATCTGTACGTAATTGAAATTATATTTACGGTAGGCATACCTCTGTGGCACTGCAGTTGGATCGACTTCTTAAGGTCCCATGTTCGATTTCCCGGTCGTATAACAAAAAGTAACTTTTTTTTTCATTTTTTTAATAATAATAACTTTGCCCGGTATTGGATAAGTGCCCAGTTTGTGATAGGTTACCTATCTCGTTTAGTCTAAGCGCACATCGTCACGACAGTCTTAAGATTGTTTTGTCGTTGATTTGTTGAGTACTGTAACAGCCTTAAGACTGTTTAGTTATTGGTGTGCCAACACAAATACGAAGGGGAAGCTGACAATCTTGTCTTAGTCCTATTGCCAGGCTGTTGAACCTAATACAAGTCAAGAATACTATTTTTTTTATGATAATGGAAGGCAAACAAGCAGAAGGATTTCCTGATATTAAGAAATTCACGCCGCTTAGAGACACCAAAAGTGGTAATGGTGCGTTGCCAACCTGAGGCCGGGATGTTAGGCCTTGAGTAAAAGTAAGTTTACCGGCAACCTTGCCCTCCCAACCGGAACACGTCAACGGCAAGCATTAGACGTTATGGTGGCTGGAATAGGTAAGGCGTTGGTACCCATCCGGGCGAGTCGCAGCGAAACTCTACTTTCTTTGGTTTGTACAATTTTCTAATAAAAAAACGTTGCTCGGGATTGGATATGTGCCCGGTTGGCGATAGGTTTGCCACCTGTCACATTGTGGGACTTAGTGTCTTCGGCTAGTTGTCGGTGCCCTGATTGTGCCTCTACCTACTACTTCAGGGATATGGGCGTGAAAATACTTTTTTTACTCATGATTGTAATGATAAGGTTTATAAGGCAGCCGCCACATTATCGTAACCAAGATGCAAAACATCCCAGCATTATAGTTAGAGGTTGTAGGTGTGTTTTCACTATTCGATTTTTTTTTATTTTTTTTTATTTGATGTTAAAACAACTAACTACTCAAACTACTAAGAGTTTGTGTCTAACGCTACATTCGGACATTTTTTTTATTTTTTTTTATTTGATGTTAAAACAACTAACACTAAAACATCAATAAATGTACTACTCAAACTACTAAGAGTTTGTGTCTAACGCTACATTCGGACATTTTTTTTATTTTTTTTTTATTTGATGTTGAAACAACTAACACTAAAACATCAATAAATGTACTACTCAAACTACTAAGAGTTTGTGTCTAACGCTACATTCGGACATTTTTTTTTTATTTTTTTTTATTTGATGTTAAAACAACTAACACTAAAACATCAATAAATGTACTACTTAAACTACTAAGAGTTTATGTCTGACGCTACATTCGGACATTTTTTTTATTTTTTTTATTTGATGTTGAAACAACTAACACTAAAACATTAATAAATGTACTACTTAAACTACTAAGAGTTTATGTCTAACGCTACATTCGGACATTTTTTTTTTAATTTTTTTTTATTTGATGTTAAAACAACTAACACTAAAACATCAATAAATGTACTACTCAAACTACTAAGAGTTTGTGTCTAACGCTACATTCGGAATTTTTTTTTATTTTTTTTTATTTGATGTTAAAACAACTAACACTAAAACATCAATAAATGTACTACTCAAACTACTAAGAGTTTGTGTCTAACGCTACATTCGGACATTTTTTTTTAATTTTTTTTTATGTGATGTTAAAACAACTAACACTAAAATATCAATAAATGTACTACTCAAACTACTAAGAGTTTGTGTCTAACTCTACATTCGGACATTTTTTTTTTATTTTTTTTATTTGATGTTAAAACAACTAACACTAAAACATCAATAAATGTACTACTCAAACTACTAAGAGTTTGTGTCTAACGCTACATTCGGATTTTTTTTTTATTTTTTTTTATTTGATGTTAAAACAACTAACACTAAAACATAAATAAATGTACTACTCAGACTACTAAGAGTTTGTGTCTAACGCTACATTCGGACATTTTTTTTTAATTTTTTTTTATGTGATGTTAAAACAACTAACACTAAAACATCAATAAATGTACTACTCAAACTACTAAGAGTTTGTGTCTAACGCTACATTCGGAATTTTTTTTTATTTTTTTTTTATTTGATTTTAAAACAACTAACACTAAAACATAAATAAATGTACTACTCAGACTACTAAGAGTTTGTGTCTAACGCTACATTCGGACATTCTCTTAAAAATATTTTATTTAATTTGTACTTCATATTATATATTATATTATTAATTATAGACACTTTAATAAGAGGATTCATATTATTTAATAAACGCGTTACTTAATACTTTATCGTATGCTTTCCGTAGATGTTTTGAGCGCGAGGTATAACCAGTTTACGTTTAGTTATTGTATGTGTTTGTCCTTTTAAAAATAAAACGTTAAAGTAATCTTCACACATTAAAAGTCGATTCACGCATACATTTGAACAAATTAACTATAAATACTAATATAGCAGCAATCACATTAATGTTTTTACGAATTCATGTAATAACCCACAAATTGGTGTCATCAAATATAGAGAGAAAGTTTGTTATTCATAATGAAATGGAATATTTACTCCCCACTAAATTCGTGAACAATATCCGCTTACAATTTTATTATCGAAATGTGAATAGAAGACAGTTTCTGTAATGTTATATATTTTTGGTTAGATCAAAAATTAACAGCAAAAGTGACTAATAAGTTATATTCTGTAAAATTAACAATGTTATTGGACAGTTATATAATGTAACTGTTATTAACCTAATCTCAAATATAGGTTACACGATATAGCATCTGTGGTCTAGTGGTCCGGCGTCGGACTTGGCTTCTTGAGGTCCCGGGTTCGATACCTGGATCAGGCAACAAAAAAAATTGAAAATGAGTATTTTCAATTTTTTTTTAAAATACTGTTGCCCAGGATTGGATATGTGTCCGGTTGGCGATAGGCTTGCCACTTATCACATTATGGGACTTACTTCGGCTAGTCGTGGGCTCGTGGGTGCCTTGGTTGTGCCTCTGCCTACGTTTGAAACGTGTGGCGTGAATTGGCGTGAAGATACTTTACTTTATATATATTATAATTTTGAGATTTAGTCAACAATACATAATAGTCAAAACGTTTGAATCGACTACAATTATTAAATCATACTATTGGTCGGCCATTGGTGGAAATTCGACCATACTAAATTTTAACATCTTTATGATAAGAATGCCATCTTCTTTTTTCAAGACCAACTACTTTTTCTTAGTTTCGAATCCGTTCAGTAACTTAGCGTATTTTAATAATCAAGATAGGCACTGGCGTGCTAGCCAAATTCAAAGAAAAGAACTAGCGGCGTAGGGTATTGTAATATTACACGAACTATTTCAAGTTTTATCCCCTTCACAATACGGAACCTATTTGACCTACATACATAAAATTTTGGTAACTAAATCTAAAATCCTTAGCTTACCAATATTTTAAAATTTTATGAATTTAACTCAAATAGATATTAAAATGTAATGCCTGTTTTGACCACCTTTAAACCTTTTTATTTGTTAATCTTATCTAGATTTAGATGACATAGGTATTACCTATGTGAAATTGATGAATGCATTTAAAGGGAAAAAAATAAAAATAAGTTTTGGTAGTTAATGTCAATAAAGTATTAACAAGGTCAGTATGAAAGGAGTATTGACTTTAAATATATTTGCTTCACGTGTTTCATAAAAAAAATAGTATCTTCAAGCCCAAATTCCCGAAAAGGTAGGCAGATGCACAACCAGGGCACCCACAACTAGCCGAACACACTAAGCCCCACAATAAGATAGGTGGCAAGCCTATCGCCAACCGGGCACATATCGAATCTCAAACAACTTTTTTTGTAAAAGAAAACTGGAAAACCCAAATTTTCTTTTTGTTGCCCGAGTAGGGATTCGAACCCGGGACCTAATGCAGGAAAGTCCAACACCTGAACTGCTAGACTACAAGGGAAGAAAAAAAAAATAAACGTACATTACGAAAAACAGTTGATTTTACAAAAAATTGAAATAACATGTTCATTAATATAGTAAGCGGCTGGTTAACCAGTGGAGAATACCTTAAAGCATTTCCACATTGCTTGAGAGCACAAAAAATTGTGTTTTTCCAAGGGAGCTGAACTTCAAATCTTAAATATTTTTTTGTAAATGTAATTTAATAAGAAAGTGTCCGTGATAAGAAATTGATTTCAGAGAAAAGTGTAGATTGGTTCGAGTATTATAAGCATTGTGTAGTGTTTGTTTGTTCCAGAGCAAACTGTGAACGGAGACTGGTCCATCTCCTTTTAGTATTTATAGTTGCTCGGAGGCTCCAATCCTGGGAAGGCTATTTTTTTTAAAATTTTTATGACAATGGACGGCAATTAAGCAGACAGATTTTCTGATGCTAAATAATTCACGTCGCCTAGAGACACTAGTGGTAATGATGCATTGCCAAACTTAGGCCAGGATGTTAGGCCTCGAGCTAAAGTAACTGTACCAGCTTCCTTAACCTCTAAACCGGAACACGTCAACGACAAGCACCGACGTTATTGTGGCAGAAAACAACATTTTTCCCCGTGTTGGTCCGGGCTCCTTTGCAGAATAGACCATCTGCCTTCCTGCCAGGCAGCTAAGAAAGGCGAGCATAGGCTTATCATCACTAACACCGTGACATTTGACTAGGTGGTAGAGTTTCGCAGCGTCTCACCTGGATTGGTACCAGTGCCTTACCTATTCCTGCCGCCATAACGTCATGACGTGTTCCGGTTTGGAGGGTAAGGTAGCCGGTAAACTTACTTTTGCTCAAGGCTTAGCATCCCGGCCTCAGGTAGGCAACGCACCATTACCATCTTTGGTGTCTATAGGCGGCGTGAATTTCTTACCATCAGGAAATCCGTCTGCTTGTTTGCCTTCCAATATTATAAAAAAAAGGTGAGGCAGTGGCACCAATCCGGGCGAGTCACTGCAAAACTCTACCACCTAGTCAGATGTCACAATGCTAGTTACGGTTAGCATATGCTTGCCTTTTACGAGCTGCCTGGCAGGAAGGCAGATTGTATATTCTGTAAAGGAGCCCGGACCAACACGTGGCATCTAGTAGGGGTAGTTTTCATTTGCTGACATTTCATTTTTCACTATTTTTTTAATAAAATCTGACATTGCTAGGCTCGTTATACCTCGAACAAAAGCTATTAAAGCTTTTAGGAAAGTATAGTGGCTACCATACTCCCCAAAATAGGAGCATAACAGTAACAAACATTAGTGCAGTAAGGCCAGCAGTAAAAGGAAACGTCCGTAGGTACCAACCCTGACGATAATAAGAAAAGACATGGTAAATACGATCTAAATCTTGTAACGTTGGGACTGCATTCACCCGACTGATTCCATATTTGTATGATTTATTAAGTAGATCAGTGTCTCTCGCCTGATCGCTTATTACCAATTCAGTACACGTTCTTACCGACTTTCCTCGTGTATATAAAATAACAGTAAGAAACATTAGTACAGTAAGGCCAGCAGTAAAAGGAAACGTCCGTAGGTACCAACCCTGACGATAATCACAGAAGTTATTTAATTAATTACAGTCACAGTGATAGTAGCAACCTCACCATAAAAAAATAAAAATAAAAAAAGAAAGTCTATTTATATTACTTTCAAAGCATTCGTTAAAACTAAAACTGAACCTCATTAAAAGTCATCTCAAAAAGATAAAACAGAAACGACACTGTTGTTCAGCCTCTTAATACCGCCTGATCTAAGCTTGACCCAAATAAACTTTGAGCGAAAGAAAGGTTTAGATGTTGAATATGCAGTTCCATCCAGTTGGCTTCGTCGTCAGCAAGCACTGGAACGTGGTGCGAAAAGTTTTAAATCTCGACACAAAACGTAGCGAATACCAATTCCAATAAAACTGCGATATCGTATTAAATGGATGAGTGCTAAAGTAGGCCAGGAAATGCTTTGTTACGTATCGAAAATAGATTTTGTATTCATTTAAGAGGGTGTCTAGTGGGTGGAAAGGGGTTTGTTGGTGTACATTTACATGTGAAATAAGCTATTAGGTATCGTTAACATCGGTATTTTTTATCGCATTATTGGACGACGATTTTGATTTAATGTGTAACTTCATAACGTCAGCGCTTGGTGAATTTTAGAGACAGTTTTTTGTCTTTTCTTTTTTAAGTTTGGCATTCACGTTAGTATTTTGCCATTAGTTAAGTAGAGATTTGCAACAAATTCTCCAAAACCGGGATTCAATTATAATTAGTCGTAAGTCGTCAATAAGTCATGGCAGGGTCTTGAATAAAGCGGTGGCCTCATCACTCAAGCTCATGTAGTGAGATTTTGTGGCAACGAGGGAAATACACGATACGCCAATTTCTTCATGATTATTCATTTGTTCACTTTCACTGAACAAAATTGTACAAAATGCCACCAAAATTTACTAATTTCAGTCAATATAAACACGAAATTTAATAACTAGGAAAAACTTCGACCATCTTTTCTTCGATGGCGCCAAAGCTCTAGAGGATGTTATCAATATCACTTGTACTGGGTACATGGTTGAGTGGGTTGACAACTTAAGCGTTTTTTCCCAGTGATGGGAAAAACTAACATTAACTAAATGCTCTGCTATGAGAACTTATTAAGAAATCGGGACAAAACTTATATCTTTCTCCAAGATCTTCTTTACTTATACTATGATAAAATTAATTAAAATTGGTTCAGCTGTTTGAAAATGAAAACGGAACATACATACCTAGGTATGCACTTTCGAATTTTTGTTGTTTTTAATTATTTTTGTTGAATTAATGAATATTCCTGAATAAATTTTACAAATTTAATCTACCTCTAAAATAATGAAACTATGTGCTTGCATTATTTATGTTAATTAACGATACTAATACCAAAACACCATATTTTTTTACCCTTGAAAGGTAGGCAGAAGCACAACCATAGCACCCACGACTAGTCGAAGGAACTAAGTCCTACAATGTGATAGGTGCAAGCCTATCGCCAACCGAACGGTTTTTTTTTTACTAGAAAATTGTTATACATAACTATTTACTAGTCTTTGCTAATAGATACAAATAAATACTTCAATAGATATTATTATAAATATCTTCCCTGCTCTTCTCTAAGAGATGGCCTAACGTCCTGGCATCAGGATTGCGACGCATCTGTAACATCTATGGTGTCTGTAGGCCACGGTTTCTCTAACCATCAGGAAAGACATGTATTTGTTTGCTGCTGCCAACTTCTTGTAAAAAAAAATGTTACGGTTTGTGTTTACATATTACTAGCAGACCCCGCTGACATTGTTCTGCTATTTTAATTTTTCTCAAAGTGATTTTAGTAAAGAATTGGGGTAAGTGACCCTTATTACTTAGGGGTATAAAAAACGGGTTGCACTCCGGGAGTACCGGCAGATGTGAAAACTTGAATATTAACGTTGTGCATATCATATAATTTATATAAACAAACATTTTTGATATTTTGGAACTGTTAGGGAATAATTTAGCACGAATTGCTTTAATTATCAGTATGAAAGCACTATTATTTATGTGGTTGAATACAATATTCATTTATTGCGTTATCGTACACAAACATAACAACACGAACATTCGCGCAAGCGCCCTGCGTCGTCTTACGAATTTTCGTGTTAGGAAATTTGAGGTCACATGTCCTGTCGCGAGTTTAGAAGTTTTTACCCATTCCAAAAAAAGTGCACAACCCCGCTAAAAAGTTTTCACTTCAAAATAGACTGTAGTCGATTCTCAGACCTACTAAAAATGACATGTTATAAACATAAATATAAAATTTGACAACATGACATGTTATATACATTGTATATAAAATTTGTTGAAAATCGGTAAAGCCGTTTCAGAGGAGCATAGTAACAAATTAATATAGTGACACTAGAATCTTATATATAAGATTATTTTGACTATGATTTATATCATAGGAATGTTTAGTCATTACCATTAATAAATAAATATCTCGTAAGAGGCAATCTACTTTTTTCAAATAACAATAATTGAATTTCCAATAAATACAAACGGAAAAGACATGGTAAATACGATCTAAATCTTGTAACGTTGGGACTGCATTCACCCGACTGATTCCATATTTGTATGATTTATTAAGTAGATCAGTGTCTCTCGCCTGATCGCTTATTACCAATTCAGTACACGTTCTTACCGACTTTCCTCGTGTATAGGAACCTTTATTGATTATAACTGCTTAACAAATATTCTTCATTGGAATTTCTTTTGACGAATCGGCTCTGTGGTCTAGCAGTCCAGGTGTTGGACTTGACTGAATGAGCTCACTGGTACGAATACTGGGTCGGGTAACAAAAAAATATTTGGTTTTTCCAATTTTATAATTAAAAAAAATGTTACTCGGGATTGGAAATGTGCCCGGTTGGCGATAGGCTTGCCACCTTTCACATTGTGGGACTTAGTGTCTTCGGCTAGTCGTGGGTGCCCTGGTTGTGCCTCTGACTATCCCTTCGGGGATATGGGCGTGAAGATACTTAGGTTGTATAAATAGACTGTAAATAAATACCTTATTAAACAGATATTACAATCCTCGACACTTCGATTTATAAAAGAAGCACATGTTTTCGTTCATGTAGAGACATGAAATAACTATGGGCAGTAGGGTATCACTGTAATAACAAGCTTCGTCTGAGAAATGGAGCTGGTGGAATTGAATTGTAAAGTTCCTGGACACACTCCGAACTGCATCGTATAGAAAACCGAAAGACTGGCAACTTTGCAGCAGTGTTCAAGAATTAGCAGTTTAGTTTTGGTTTCTAGAGTTTAGTTTTTAAACCATAAATACCGAGAGCGTTTGAGGTGTTGATGAGAAATATTTTTATATCACAAGAATAACAGCGTCACAAGAATCTTTATATAGATCTACGTTTAATATAATTTGAATTTAATTCAATATGTTCGACTCCTAAAATAATATGTAATTATTTTTATTCAATCGATTTCTCTGTTATTTCTGAACCGATTTTAATAACTTTTTATTTGAAAAAGAGTACCTATAAAATGGTCCTATTGCCACCGACTCACAAAACTTTCATTTAAACATTTCAGTGCAAAAGTCACAAGCAAAATCTATAAATATTATATATTGCAATAGTTTTCTATAAATACAGAGAAAAATTGATAAATACATTTTATATCCTGTAATATCATAACAGTATTTACTCTACTGATTCCATATTTGTATGATTTATTAAGAAGATCAGCTTGTCTCACCTGATTACTCATTGCCAAGTCTATACACGACCCTACTGAGTTTCCTTGTGCATCGGTACAACCGTATATATTGATTATAACTGCTTAAGACACCGGAGACGACAGACTGAATATCAACTTTGCAATCTAGAGTAATGTATTCTCTAAGGAGTTGATATTTATTTCGCTTATAGAGATTCATATAGTGGTAGGGAGTATTCTATTAATTTTGATTATTTTTGATTTGGTATCTCTAGGCGGCGTGAATTTCTTACTTTCAGGAAATCCGTCTGCTTGTTTACCTTATATTATCATAAAAAAACTCTCACCTATGTGGTCTAGCAGTCTGGCATCGGAGTTGACTTGAGGTCCCGGGTTTGATTGCCGATTCGGGCAACAATAAAAAAGAAAATGTGTATTACATTGTGATACTACGGCTACTGTCTACGGCTAATCATGGGTTCCCTGTTTGTGCCTCTACCTACCTTTTTGGTTAGAGTTTTAAATAACATTTGAGTTAGTGTAAAATTAGAAGTATAATAGTTCAAGAGATTCTTTTGAAAACGGAACTGGAGAAAATAATACATTACTTGAGGCACTAGTGACTTTTAATAACCACAATGAAAAAAGATACTCTCTGACTATCTTTGACATAGGATTTGGTGTGAAGATATATGGAGTAAAATTTAAACGAAGTTCCGAAAATGAAAATAGTAAGATTCTTAAGATAAGTAAGAAAAATTAAAAATATTCCTGGACTAAATGTTAGTAATGCCTGGGCTATTTTTCATTTACTTTCACTTAGCTTATTTCGTATAGGTATAGCGATTTTTAATTTTATGACAAAATTAATAAACAGATATTCCTGGATAAGTTACACATATTGAATCAAACCCCAAAGTAAGCAAATTATATGCTTGTGTTATGGGTGTTAGTCAACGATACTAACACATAGAATTACTAATTAGATACCAGAATAAATTTAATAAGCACCCAAACCCGGAAATGCAGACATCTATATTTTCATCACACAAATGCCTGCCCCCGTCGGGAATCGAACCCGAGCCTCGCGGTAATTCGGTGTCGTTAGGCGTGTACGCTAGCCACTCGACCATCGTGGCGTAATCTTGTGCCATTAGTCAAATTGTAACCCGACTAAATAAAGTCGCGCTTAAATCGTTCAAAATAGTTATAATTCGTACTAATTAGACATGTCAGAGTCTTAGGCAAAACTGAACTAAGCTCATAAAGTGAGATTTGGCGGTATCAAAAAAATATACGAGAGTAACTCACAGTAAAAGCTTCAGATGTGCACTTTAGCTCTACAAAGTTAAACAAACTAGTGTTGGTTGAAATTCGACCATAATAAATTTTAATATATTGTTGTTAAGAACGCCATCTTCATTTCTCAAAACCAACTACTTTGTTTCCAAAGTTTTTAGTGGGCCATCTGTGATCTCTTATAGTTCTCATCAATATATTTATTTGTGTGTGTTAAATGCGTGATAGTGTGAGTAATATTTTATTTATTGATTTAATGTACTTTCTAAGCAATATTAATGAAAAATATTAGCGTTCTGCCCTTCTCCTATACATAAACTATAAGTGTGCCAAATTTCAAGCTCCCCCGTTAAAAGGGGTCCCAAGTTAAGATACGAGTCTCGTGTGTTGTCGTTTGTACGGTACGGTCGAATTCCTGAAGATGCCTCGGTGTAGAGGCGAAACGTACGTCGAGTGCGATTTGGTGTTCTCTGTGGTGAGCGCTTCAACAAAGTTGGCGAAGGACGTGACAAGTGGTTTTGTTTCCCGTGTTCGGACTCTATTTGTGATCTGGTCGCGGAGGTGGGAGGTGGGAACTTTTAGTAGAGTTGTCACATGTAAAGAACGTGACAATTTATATTGTATCCCGAGCTCTTCCTATATTCGTGTTCTGGTCGCAGAGGTGGGTGGTGGGAACGTCAGTTAGGCTTGTCACATTCTTTGTCGTTTGGAGGATTATTTGCCACAACGGTTACACTGCTTACGCGGAATTAGCAAAATAAAGGCTTATTTTACATCTTTTAATTAACTATTAAATAATATGTATTTACTTGTAGTCCTAACATCAACAGACACATTTTTGAAGAACTTTTATAAAATCAAGCCACGTATTAATAATTTTGAATAAATAGCTCTACAAACACTTGAAAAGTAAGCTAGCTTACTTTGTACTTAGCTTTTCCGAGTGAGCTGAATAGTGGATAAATTGTCAACCAAATTGTTGACCCAGCTACGCAGTTATTTACCTCAAGTCATCCTCGTCTTGTATACTTTTAAAAGGATTTGAATTTTTGTTGAAAAGTCAGTACTTCGTTATATAAAGTATGTTCAGTCCCTTTTCCCCGCAGGGGTAGGCAGAGACACGACGAGGGCATCCACGACTAGCCGATGACAAAAAGTCTCAAAATGTGATAGCTGGCAAGCCTATAGCCCGGGCAATACATATCCAATCACGGGCAACGTTATTTTTATTAGAATGTTGAAAATACTCATTGTCTATTTTTGTTGCTCGACCCAGGGATGGAACCCAGGACCTCAAGAAGTCAAGTCTAACGTTGGACCGCTAGATCACGGAGGCGAGAGTAATAAACAGAAAAAAGTACGAACGATTTCATATTTTCTAAAGACGGTTAAAATACTGTGTAATATATTCTAATATTTTTATAATCCTATCATGTGTCTCATTTTCTCATCAGGTTTGAATTTTATCATATTGCATTTTTGGTTTATTGAAATTACTATTTCAAAGAATCACTTTAAAATCTTTAACAAACAATACATTTATAAACAACACATATACGAAGTGAATTATTTCCACGCTTCCGTACGGAATGTAGCCGCAGTGAATGTCTAGATTAAGTGGAGCTACGTTCTAAAATATAGTTATTGTTCAGATCTAAGTAAGGAAAATTGTAATTAGTCCACTGTCGTATTAATGTGCGCAAAATGCTTTTTCAGATCATCCTCGTACTGAATTTTCTACATTTGTATATTGTTTCAGAATTGTATAGAGTTAAGGGCAGTTTACTCTTTTTTTGTATAAAATTATGGGTACTATGGGTACGAATATAATAAATGCGAATGTAAGTTTATTTGTTACACTTTCCCATGAAAACGACTTAATACTTAAGGGCAGCTTGCACGTTTTTTGGGATAAAATAATGGGTTCTATGGGTACCAATGTTATAAATTCGAATATAAGTTAGTATGTTATAATTTCACGCTAAAACGACTTAAGCTTGCACAATTTTGGATAAAATAATGGGTACTATGGGTACCAATGTTATAAATGCGAATATAAGTTTTATTTTACAATTTCACACAAAAACGTTTTAGCTAATTATCATGAAACTTTGTACACATATTCTTGGAGGTATTGAAAGTAACATAGGATATGTTTAATTACTTTAACGGAAGCGAAGGCACAGATAGGTAAAAGCTAGTTGGTAAAGTATTTTAGAGGTATTGAAAGCGAGCTTTGAAGATTATAAGTAATTGCAGCGATAGTTTTATCCAAAAGAAACTACAAAAGTAAAATAGAATTAAGTACACTTGTGGAATTTGCTTGTTAAGAGACAACCGTGGCCTATAGACACCACAGATGTTATAGGCCCGCCGCTATTCCTTGGCCAGGCTGTAGGCTACATTAAGGCAAGTCAACCTTACCATTCACACAGGAACAGGGCGGTACTTAAACTAGTTACTGCAGGAGGATAAAATAAACCGTTTTATCTCCACCCGAATATGTTGTTATACAGAAAGATACTTAACTACATGGCATGTGTATGTCGTCTACACTCATTCACTTCACATACATTTAAGATTTTTTTATTCCAAACATCTGTAATGTAGTTTAACATACATTAAAACGACCTTAAAAAAATTCTTAAGTAGCGTATTCTTCTATCAATTCTAAGTGAAAATGTAACGCTAATAAAAGTGCTAATGTACAAAATTCGTGTATCAGTGCAAATTTATTCCGTTTTGTAATTAGGGTTGCAACTTCCAACTAGCAAGACGTCCAGTTTCTGAGAAACTTAAAGAGACGTCCCGTCCTAGATGTGTGTGGGATACCAAATATCCCGTTTTTGGAATTGTATCTAGTATGGACGTATATAACACACATACACATACATACATATCTTCACGCCAAGTCCCTTACGGGGTTGGCAGAGAGTATCGAGTGCCAGACCTCACGATCCTGACAAACCTGTCTTGCTTCCTTCACATTCATAACCCTTTTCATACAAACACGCCGGTTTCGGAGACTCTTGACACCACCCTCGGATAATATCCGATTGATCTGATCGTGAAATGTCAGCCTTGGTCTCCCCGGGTACCTACATCCATCCACATTTACATTGGACGTATATAAGTATATTATATACCCACGACTACAACATATAGTTTATAATCTATACCTGTTTTATTATTAGTTCATTATTACTATTACATATTTTGATTATTACT
>NJDC01008706.1:35547-45906 GCA_002245475.1 Calephelis virginiensis
ATAACCCTTTTCATACAAACACGCCGGTTTCGAAGACTCTTGACACAGCCCTCGGATAATATCCGATTGATCTGATCGTGAAATGTCAGCCTTGGTCTCCCCGGGTACCTACATCCATCCACATTCACATTGGACGTATATAAGTATATTATATACCCACGACTAGAAGATATAGTTTATAATCTATACCTGTTTTATTATTAGTTCATTATTACTATTACATATTTTGATTATTACTATAATATTGACAATTATTAAGCTGCATAGCATTTCATCTTAAAATTTGATTTAATGCAGATAAAGAAACATTTGCATTTTATGCTATAACAAAATAAATTGGATCACTCTTTTCTGCAAATTCGTATTTTAAAGTTGGCAAGCCTTGTAATACGCATGAGAAAAGAATTGCTAAAAATAAAAATATATAAGTATCCAGTTAAAAATGAATCCGTCTGCAGCAATTAAGATATTTTTGAATTTTGAAAAGAAGCATGAATCTATATGTTGTTTTATCCCACGAAAGAAGTATATTCACGCCCGTATCACCGAAGCGGTAGGTCACAACCGGGGCACCCACGGCTATGTGATAGTTGGCAAGCCTATCGCCAACCGGGCACATATCCAATTCCAAACAATATTTTTTTGTTAGAAAATTGGAAAAACCGAATTTTCTTTTTGTTGCCCGACCCAGGAATCGAACCCGGGACCTCATGCAGTCAATTCCAACAACTGAACCGCTAAACCACAGAGGTGATTTTAGACCACGAGAGAATTTGCTTAAAACGACAAACGAACTGCTTTTGAATTCAAACGTCTTTACTTCTAATATTTAAAAGCATGGTTTTTACGCATATTATGAAAAAAAAGTAATGTTGTCAAACTCTGTTCACATAATATGTTCACTATTAGAAAAAGTAGCTGATTGACTAATGCAGAATACTATAACGCATTTTATTTCATTTTAATTGTTTTAGTGCATAAAACTAACATATCTTTCTAAGAAAAAATAACCTCAAATCTTATATACATTTTTTGGTAATAAAATTTCCGTGATAAGGACTTGATTTTATAGAAAAGTGTTGATTTATTGTAGTTTTTTAAGCATTTTGTAGTGTTTGTTGATTACAGAGTAAACTTTAATTGGATGTGGTCTCATTATCTTCTATATATTATATCAGTTGCAGTTCTTTGGGAAAAAATATACTTTGTTGGTCTTTAAGTATATACATTTAAAAAAATCATCTAAACCCAATCAGCGCTATAGCTATGGAAATGTAATAAACACAGATTTTTGCAATTATTATGAACTTCCTAGTTCCAAAAATTTCATAGAATCTAATAAAATGTTTTTTTTTTATTATGAACCAAATGTAAGTTGATATCTTCACGTTCATCTCACACAGACCCGGGTCTCACAATGTAGGCACATATCCAATGCCAGGCAACGTTTATTTTTATTAGAAAATTAAAAACGTACGTTATTTTAAAATTTTTTTGTTCACCGACCCGGGAATCGAACCTGAGACCTCAAGAAGTCAAGTCCGATACTGAACCACAGAGGCGATTTTTTTACCAGACAAAAGTTCGTTATATTTGATATTCTAGGAATGTGTTTAAGAGTACCTAGAAGATATGTACCAAATTCCAATTTAAATAAAATCGAGATTCAAGAGTAACCAACCCTACAACTGTTGTATTTGTGGCGTAATTATAAAAAATATGAAAACAACTTAGGTATTTATTTATTCTGATAGATATTCTGTATTGTCACATGTCATTGTGTATTTTACTTACTTTTTGTTTTTCTTTTAGTATTAAATGAATACGACAACTACCACAAATATGTTTGTTTCGTTACAGATAAGAAGTTTAAAATAAAACTAATCTATTTATTAATACGTGATGTCAAAACTTTGGACCCCTTGTTACGAAAATCGCGAGGCCGCAGGAGCATAAAATTTGGCACACTTATAGTTTATGTGTAGGAGAAGTGCAGAACGCTAATATTTTAATGATAATGTTTATAATGTGCATTAAATCAATAAATAAAGCATTACCCACACTACCATGCATTTCACACACAAACAAATATATCGATGATAACGATTAAAGATTCTCGATACTCTCTGCCTACCCCATAAGGGACTTGGCGTGATGTGTATGTATGTACGATAAAAGATCACAGATGGCGCACTAACTATTCATAAAGTTTGGAAACAAAGTAGTTGTTCTTGAGAAATGGTCTTATCAACAAAATATTAAAATTAATTATTATTTTTTTTAAGAAAAGGAGGCAAATGAGCAAGTGGGTCACCTGATGGAAAGTGATCACCTCCGCCCACGGACATCCGCAATACCAGGAGTATCACAGATGCGTTGCCGACCTTTAAGGAATGAGTACGTTCTTTTCTTGAAGGTTCCTAAGTCATAATCGTTTGGGAATACCGCCCTCGGTAACTGATTCCACAAAGGTGTTATACGGGGTAAAAAATGCCTTCGGAATCGCACAGTTGTCACATCATGGTCGGATTTCGACCAACGGGCGACCACTAGTTCTTTAAATTTCGCCATGGTATTGGAAGTACTTAACAATAAATCTTGATGGAAATTGTTCTTATTTTTCGGTGGTATGTCCCGTAAACCCCATATGTAAAGTCTAGATTAAAAAAAAAATATCGGAAATGGCGTGAAATATTTACTAAGTTTAAGTCAGGCTCGACTTATTTCTGTTGTAGTTAGTTGTTGTAGCAATTAGTAGTGCGATATACTATGTAGCGTGACATATGTGACCTTTGTATACCAGCTGACTTGGAAGACTTCATTTACTCAATATTGTCTGCTAGACCTGCAGGTAGACTTGGGTTAAAGATATGCATGTATATAAACAGCCTTGGACGAGTTACACAAATTTAATCTAACCCGAAAGTATGAAAGTGCATATACTTTCATACTTTCGATATTTTATACTTTGTTACATAATACTAATACACAGAAATACTTACATAGATACAAGCATAAATTTAATGAACATTATGAAATTTATTATATGTAAGATGACCCACAGGGTCACAACGTACAGACGTTCAAATGTTTCTGTGTAAATATTTCGGTTTTCCAGTTATTTCGTCACTTTATATTGAGTGTCTGTAATATAGAAACTGAAAATTGTAGGATTTGAAAATACAGAACAATGTCACAGACAGACAGACAGACAGGTAGACAAAAAATTCTAAAATGCTTGAAATATTTTCCGCTATTCATTTTTAGTCGTTACTTAGCTGTTTTAAAATATCTCAAACGTACAGAATATACTCTTTTACAGCTTAATATGTATAAATTACATGTCACGTTCTTTGTCCGCGATGGACTCCTAAACTACTTGACCGATATCAGTTAAATTTACACATCGTGTGTAATTTGACCTAACTTTAAACACTTACATCTCAATTAATAGCGGGTGAAGACGCGGAAAACAGCTAGTATTAATACAATTAATTACAAAGGTAATATTTGTGGCATAAATTTGACATTTTAATAAATAAGTTTATCTGTGTGCATACATAATATTCATTTAAACTGCTAAATTATTCATGAAAAACTGATATCCCGTTTTTAACCAAAAAAAATGGTCACATTCAGCATTATTCCAATTAAACTGAAGCTTGTCATCCTTAAAATACGTAAGTTGCAAATACAAATAACAAAACTCTGATCAAAGAGAAACACGTAACATTCGAAATAATTAGTAAAATCCTGGCAACATTTCAAAAGCCCTGAATAAAGATTATTTTGTTTGATCCTTCACTAATTAGTAGAATTTCAAAACTGCTGTTTTAAATCACGCTACTGTTGAAATTTTAGTAAATTTAGTATCGCCTTTGTGGCCCAGCGGTCTGTCGTCGGACTTGAGTTCTTGAAATCCCGGGTTCGATAACCCGGGGGTTGGGCAACAAAAAAAATTAGAAAATGTATATTTTCCCCCCGGGTATAAAACCCCCCCCCCGAGTTCGATACCCGGGGGTATCCCCCCCCCCGGGTATCGAACCCGGGGGTTTTTTTTTGCCCAACCCCCGGATAACCCGGGGGTTGGGCAACAAAAAAAAAATAGAAAATGTATATTTTCAATTTTCTAGGTGGCAACCTATCACATTGTGGGACTTAGTGTCTTCGGGAAGTAATGGGTGCCAAAATCTTCGGGGATATAGGCGTGAAGATACTTTTTTTTAAGTATTTTAGTAAATTCTCAGTGTTGGTCAGGGTCTTTTGTGCAAAATAGATCATGCGCCACAAGTTCGATTGGACTGAAAAGCTCACTTCTAATCCCATACTAAGCCCAATTTTATACCAAGGACAATTAGCTAAGGAATATATATCTAGATGTTGGTCAGGATCCGCTAAGTAGACCATCTGTCGTCCTACTTGGGAGCTCGCAAGAGATACTTAAGCAAAGGAAAAACGATAACTCACACAGCACAGCATTGTTGCTAATGACCGACAATACCAACGGTTGTAGAGTACTGTGTAGCATACTCGTGTAGGGATCCACCGCCGTACCTTTCCTGCCAACACAATGAGTGTCATATCCCGGGCTGGAAGGTAGGGTAGGCAGTACACTTGCTGAATATCCTACCAAACTATGTTGTACCTACTGGTCAAATGTTGGCGTCGATGCAATGAGGTCCAATTCCCGGGTCGGATAGCTCAAAATGTAATTTTCTGATAAAAATAATCTTGTCCTTAATTGTATAGGTGCCTGGTTAACGATGGCTTATCTGTTACAACATGAGACCAAGCAGCACCTTCGGTTTAGTGCGAGAGAGAGATGGCTCCCTGCCTTTAACGGGGTACTTACTATTTTTCTAAATTTAATTTTAAAATTACCTAACGTAAGTAACATAAGTTAGTATCTTCACGCCCATATCTTTGAAAGGGTAGGCAGAGGCACAATTAGGAAACCCAGAACTAGCTGAAGACACTTAAATCCCACAATGTGATAGGTGGCAAGCCTATCGCCAACCAGGCATATATCCAATCCCGGGCAACGTTATTTTTATTAGAAAATTGAAAATATTTTTTCTAATTTTTTTGGTGCCCGCCTCGGGGCGCCTCGGGATCTCGGATCAAACAAGGGACCTCAAAAACTCAAGTCCGATGCCGAACCGCTACAACACATAGATCAATTTTAAAATGGTTAATTATCCTGTAAAATGACGTTTAAACTAGCCATTTTTAAGACTTTTTTTAAATGTTCACTTAAAATATATTTTGTGTTCGGCAATATCACCTCGAAATTAGCTTCCACGTTCAGTAGAATAGGATAACCTGATAAGCATTTTGTACATATAGGCTTAGAGCGACTGCAGCATGGTATTACGCACTGCGACACTTCAATGGAGTCGGCTAACAAAGCTATTCCCAAATAATTTCTATGTAAATTTCCAGCTTAGTATTCAGGGCAAATAAAAAGTGTATTTTTTATGATATTGGAAGGCAAACAATCAGACGGATTTCTTGATGGTAAGACATTCCCGCCGCCTAGAGACACCAATGGTGGTAATGGTGCGTTGCCAACCTGACGCCAGGATGTTAGGCCTCGAGCACAAGTAAGTGTACCGGCTACCTTATCCTTGGAACCGGAACACGTCATGACGTTATGGCAGCAGGAATAGGTAAGGCGGAGGTACCAATCCGGGCGAGTCATTGCGAAACTCTACCACCTAGTCAGATGTCACGGTGTTAGTGACAGGAAGCCTATGCTCGCCTTTTACGAGCTGCCTGACAAGGAAAGCAGATAATCTGTTCTACAAAGGAGCCCGGACCAACACGGAGTAAAAAAATCCAGCCTAGTTTTCAGGGCAACTAAAAAGTGTATCGAAGAACTAACTGCTTACATATGACTTTGTTAGTATTGAATAAATTTTCACATAAATTTTCATTACCCGTTATAGTATTTTTAAGGTTGATTTTGGAATGAATAAGAAGCCTATATTTGAACATAGGCTTTTAAATACATGCGTATCGAATCGCCTCTGTGGTCTAGGTTCAGGTGTTGGACTTGACTGCACGAGGTCCCGAGTTTGAATCTCGGGTCGGGCAACAAAAAGAGAATTTTGTTTTTTTAATTTTCTACGTTGCTCGGGATTGGATATGTGCCCGGTGACAATAGGCTTGCCACCTATCTCATTGTGGGACTTAGTGTCTTTGGCTAGTGTAGACTTAGTGTTTTCGGTACCTTGGTTGTGCCTCTGCCTACCTCTTCGGGTTATGAAGATACTTTTAATTCTTTCTTGTGTATCGAATTTCTTCAAAATCGATCTAACAGTTAAACAGAAAGTATAACGTATAGACTTTCGAAGGTAATGAATAAAAAGGTAAGTATGAATAAATTAACAAATAAGTTTTTGGATTAGCGACATGGAACGTGTATGCTAAGATTACAATTTACAGTATAGGGTTCGAAAAAAAAACCGACCAAGTGCGAGTTGGGCTCTCGCATAACGAGCTCCGTACAAATTTGTAAGTATATAAGTAAAAATTCACCTTTCAAAGCATTAACGGTTTCCGCATTTTTTTCTTTATCTGTGCTATAAAAAGAAACAACTTTAAACGAAAACTCAAAATGAGTTCAAGGAAATTTCGTAGCAACTTAGAGCATAAAGGGCTGTATCTTTTGATGACGTTGTCTTAGAAGTTTGATTTTTTCACAGCTCCAAGCAGCAGTAGACCTGAGTCTTTGATATAAATTTCAGCTAATTATCTTCACGCCCTTCAGGTAGGTAGAGGCACAACCAGGGCAACCACGACTAGCCAAAGATACTAAGTCCCACAATGTGACAGGTGGCAAGCCCATTGGAAAAACCCAATTTTCTTTTTGTCGCCCGGCCCGAGATTCGAACTCGGGACATCATACAGTCAAGTCCATCAACTGAACTGCTAGACCACAGAGGCCTTAAAAATTCTTTAGAAAAAATGTCTTGACAAAAGGACAGACAGAAAACGTGAACCTCTAAGACTTCCGTCATTTACTTTCGAGGTAAGAATCCCTAACAAAATTTAAAAAAAGGTAAGCTTGCTGTGTTTCTTTTACCAGATCTTCTCAAATATTTGCCCACCTAAATATGGTAAAATATGTTTATATACTTAAATATTTTTATAACATCTCATTTATACACATATTCCACAAATAAATAATTTTCTTTCTTTTTTGTGTGGATGCTAGTTCGGTTATCGACGTCGCATCGAAATCGGGCCAGTTAAGAATTATGATGCCACAGACATACACACACATACGCACATTTATACACGTGCACGTAAAATTGGGACACCCCTATTTTGTATTTGGGGGCTAAAAATACACATAATACTGATACACAAAATACAAATAAAATGACAGCACTTAAAGAGATAAGAGATCTAACAGTCACTGAATCACTTATATTATGAAAAAGTAATTTGATAATGTAGTTTAGAAACTTTGTCCATTAGAAAACACATTAGGCTAGAAATAGATGAAGTCGGATCACATTTTGGATATTAGTTTTAGGGGATTTCTATCTATCCAGATAATCGAATCCTAAATGATATAAACCGTTTTATAACCGGCAGGCAGATAAAATATAACATTGTAGAAGTGCATACACTTATTTACTTTTTATTACTACCTATTATATTTAGAAAGTATCTTCACGCCCATATCCCCGAAGAGGTAGGCAAAGGCACAACCAGGGCACCCTCGACTAGCCGATATGATAGTTGGCAAGCCTATCGCCAACCGGGCTTATATCCAATCCCGGCAGCGTAATTTATATCAGAAAATTTAAAATATACATTTTCTAATTTTTTTGTTGCCCGACCCAGGGATCGAACACAGGAACTCAAGAAGTCAAGTTCGACGCAGGATCCCTAAATCACATAGGCGAAACGTATAATATACTTATGTTTTGTTTGCAATCACTTTGCTAGCAACCAATAGATTCTTTTAAATTTCCAACATTCCATCTGCCATCATTGCTTTTATATGTTAACAAAATTTGAATGCAAAGCAATTGGATTAACAGTTTTAGAGTAGGACGTAAACAATAAATGCAATCAGTTCAGACATGCAATTAATAACAAAACAATTAATAAATTTAAAAATGTTATAAACCTAATTAAGCTATTTTACCTAATGTGTCATCTACCTTAATATCTACATTGAGTTATGACAGAGCAGCGCTTCCTAACACAAATTCTCTTTCAAAAGCATTTGTGTTAGGTTTTTTCAAAAATGTTAATGGATTATTAATATTGAATGAAGATTTTTTGGTTTTGATATTTTTGATGCTGTATATTTCTCAGTTTTGTCCTCTACCATAAAAAAAGAAGCAGATTATTATAAGTTAAAAACCGAGTGTGCAACTACTCAAAGTTGTAATGGTCATTATAAACTGGCACTTATTTTAATTAGGTAATAATCATTCATTATTTAATGTCCAAGTTATCGCCGATCAAACATAGTGGTAGAGTTTAGCAGCGACTCGCCCGGATTGGTACCACCGCCTTACCTATTCCTGCCGCCATAACGTCATGACCTGTTTCAGTTCGGAGGGTAAGGTAGCCGGTAAACTTACTTTTTCTCGAGGCCTAACATCCCGGCCTCAGGTTGGCAACGCACAATTACCAACTTTGGTGTCTCTAGGCGGCGGGAATTTCTTATCATCAGGACATCCGTCTGCTTGTTTGCCTTCCCATATCATAAAAGAAAAGTTGCCCGAGATTTAGTAAGTGCCCATTTGGCCTATTACATACTGGACTCTAAGTACGGAGTACCTTCGTCTAATTGTGGGTGTCCTAGTTGTACTTCAACCTACATTATTGTATCTTCATTATACGATTTAATTTTAGCTGCTGATTTAATTTGTTTAAATTATATTCAGTATTTTCCAGTTAAAATGAATAAAATCCTATTAATATTATAAATGCGAAAGTTTGTAAGTATGGATGTATGGATGTTTGTTACTCTTTCACGCTCGAATGGCTGAACGGATTTGTCTGAAATTTGGAAGACAGATAGATTGTGACCTGGATTAACATATAGGCTATTTTTAATCCCGATCGCACACCGGGTTTCTGTGAAAACGCGGGCGAAGCCGCAGGTAGCAGCTAGTATGGTCATAATACAGTCATAGTAGAGTATATTGAGAAAGCAAAAAAAAATGTTTACTTCTATAGAGTATTTTTATTCATTCATTCAATTTGTAAAAATAATATTTGAAATAAATAGATGTATAAAATATTTTACTATTATTACTGACTCCAAAAAGGCCCCTCAATTTGATTGTGTGTTACTTTGAATGTTTGTTACGTGATTACTCGGCCAATAACGACCACATTTTAATGTTTCTTTTTTTTTGGGAAGGTAGTCAGGATCATAACCTATCTGTTGCGATGTCACTGAGGTACTAAATATTGTTTTATATCGAAAGTCGGCGAACAATTTTAACTTAGTACTTTTGGCATGTTTAAAAAATGGAATGACTCTATTGACTATAATTGAACAAAAATTAATGATATTTACATTTTTTTTGCGAAAACTAAAGAGAAGACGACTTGGATAAGGGCGTGCATGGCTACCCCATGCACATTTTCTTTTCGGCACTATCGGCGAAGGTCAAAGTGTCACAAAGTGTCATTGCGGGTCAAACGTGTATTTATTTGCATACTATTGATGAATATAATCGAAGTATTTTACAGGATAATTGAGTCAAAAATTAAGGTCAAATATTTTATAGATATTTGAACCTGGAATCGAATAGTGAGTACTCTATTTCAGCAGGTCCCACGTGCTCTGTGTGGAACCATATCTAAATCATGAGCTACCTTCCTAAAAAATAACCACCAAATTCTAATCGGTCACTGCATAATCGTGTAACGAACAGAAGTATATTCACGCCCCGAATAAGTCGGCAGAGGCACAAGCAGGACACCTACAGTGAAAGACACTAAATTTCTCAATGTGATAGGTGGCAAGCCTATTGCCAACTAGGTACACATCTCATTCCCGGCAACGTTATTTTAAAAAAAAAAACTTCACGCCCATATCCACATAGGCGATACGCCCATATCCCCGAAGAGGTAGGCAGAGGCACAACCAGGGCACCCACGACTAGCCGAAGACACTAAGTCCCACAATGTGATAGGTGGCAAGTCTATCTCCAACCGGGCACATATCCTATCCCGAACAACATTTTTTTTTGTTAGGAAATTGGAAAAACCCAATTTTCTTTTTGTTGACCGACCCGGGATTCAAACCCGGGATCTCATGCAGTCAAGTCCAACAACTGAACTGCTAGACCACAGAGGCGATGCTATTTTTTATTA
>NJDC01008706.1:54047-80286 GCA_002245475.1 Calephelis virginiensis
TATACAATTTCATTCACTTGTTCCAGCACTACATCATCAATCAAAACTCGTTCATCCGTTCTGGCTACGTCTCTTTCAAACACCATTATTTTGGTTTTCATCGCATTCAAATGTAAGCCCCTTTCTTTACAATCTCCTACCATAACTGTGACCAGTGTTTGCAGCTCAGATGGAGCTATCGTATTTTAACAATGCAGGGATTTATATCAAACGATAGGTATTTGTTGGTAGATTAAAGGTAAGAGTACACACATACAGTAGCGACGTTCGGTTTGAAGGTTGCACGCCTACACTCTAACGAATAAACATTGCGGGCAGCGCTGCGAGACTCCGACGTTCCAAATTTCAGCGAAAATTAGTTTGTAATTTCACCGTCGCCGTTTAGTGTTGTAGTAGAGAAATTAACTAATACGCGAAGCTTTTCCCGTAAAGAATTAATATACCAACGAAATTTTGTTTTATAAAATGATTTTTTTCTATGGCACCTACCGATGGTGCTGTTCTATATTAGCGGAATGCGAACTTTCAAATTAAATAATTTAATTATGTATAATCTATCATGCATTACCACGTGTATTACCATGTATTACCACTTAGTCGCCTCTGTGGTCTAGCGGTCTAGATGTTGGACTTGACTTCATGAGGTTCCGATTTCAATTCCCGGGTCGAGCAATAGAAGGAAATTGTGGTTTTTCCAATTTGTTTGGCGATAGGCTTGCCAAATATCACACTGTGTGACTTAGTATCTCCGGCTAATCGTGGGTGCCCTGGTTGTCCTCTGCCTACCTCTTCGGGGATATGGGCGTGAAGATACTTGTTTTTTACTTAGCATGTACTATCCAAGAAATACTATGAGATTCCAACCTCGATTAGACTCTGGGATAACCCAACAAACCCAGCCCAGAAAACCCTATTAGATTATATCATTAGCTTATGATAGGACTATCATAATATTTAAATTTACTAGGTGGTAGAGTTTCGCAGCGACTCGCCCGGATTGGTACCACCGCTCTATGTATCTCTGCTGTCATAACGTCCAATGCTTGCCGTTGACATGTTCCGGTTTGGAGGGTAGAGTAGCCGGTAAACTTACTTTTTACGAGGCCTAACATCCTGGCCTCAAGTCGGCAACGCACCTTACCAACTTTGGTGTCTCTTGGCGGCGTGAATTTCTTACCACCAGGAAATCCGTCTGCTTGTTTGCCTTCCATTATCATATAAAAAAATATATTCATATCGCTTCTCTGTTCTAGCGGTTCAGTTGTTGGACTTGACTAAAGTCCCGGGTTCGAATCCCGGGTCGGGCAAAAAAAAGAAAATTGGGTTTTTCCAATTTATTATAAAAAAAATGTTGCTTGAGATAGGATATGTGCCCGGTTGGCGATAGGCTTGCCACCTATCACATTGTGGGACTTAATATCTTCGGCTAGTCGTGGGTGCCCTGGTTGTGCCTCTGCCTACCTCTTCGGGGATACGGACGTGAAGATACTTTTTTATATACAACGTCTGTGGCAAAAAAAATCTTACCCGTTTTTTCCTCATGTTAGTCCAACTCCGATGAGTATTTCCTTCTCTGTCTTATTATTAATTTACTTCTCTGCCAGGCATCTCGTAAGAGGCGAGCATAGTCTAAAATATGATCATTACTAACAACACCACTGGTGGAAGAGTGCTATAAACAAGGGATCCACCACCTTGCCTATACCTGCTGACATAATGTCTCGCCCATGTCTTGGTCCCGGTTAGGGTAGGGAGGCTGGTAGTATTGCACAATTGTCCTAAAGATTCCAGCTACAGGACATCAACGCCTCTGTAAAATCTATGGTGTCTATCTATCACTATTAAGATCAACCGACAGTAGTAGGTACTCGTAAAATTCTATGACGTCCGTATCTCTAACAATCCTGCCTCAGGACAGCGACGCACATGTAACATCTATGGCGTCCATACGTTATGTTTGTATCTTACCATTTGTTTTTTTCGCTGATCTTTCACACCAAAAAAACTATTCCTACGACGCGAGAGAGAGAGTGAGATTGAAAGAAAGTGTTGGTGTTAAAATGAAAAATGGCATACTTTGCTGGTTCGGTCATATGGAAAGAATGACAGACGAAAGATTGATAAAGCAGATACAAAATGTGAATTTGTATGGATGTAGGTACCAGGGGAGACCTATATTTACCTTCTACGATCAAATTGCTCAGCTATCATCTGAGGGTGGTATCAAGAATCACCAAAACCAGCACGTTAGATTTGACATTCTATAATCTCTGCCTAACCCATAAGAAACTTTGCGTGAATATATATGTCTAAACGCAACTAATTCACTATTGCAGAAATTTTACAACCCATATTACCAACAACTTAAATGTCGAACCCTTATAAACTCTAAAAAATGCGGTTCGAATATCGTATATTTGGAGCGATACTAACCTAATTTTATCATATTAAAAGCATTGATAAAATAGCCTTTCATATTTGGGGAATATTTTTAATATTGGAGTGCGTAATGTATTCAGGTTAAGCGAGGCCTGAATGAAAATGAGGTTAAAAAATAAGGCGCTTAATGAAAATATACGAGGTTCGACAATTTCATGGATGCTCCACGTATTGTCCCAGGTTCTTTCATAGAATATAGGTCAATTGCATTCCTAATAAGCAGTTCGTATAAGCGGCGGTTAAACTGTATCTTATACCAGTCAGTCTTTTATTATCATTATGCCAGTCTTATACTTGTGGTCGCCCCTGTCTAATGGGCCAGCGTCGGAATTGCCTTCTTGAGATCATGGGTTCGATTCCCGAATCGCCTAACAAAAAAAAATAGAAAATGTGTATTTTCAATTTTCCAATAAAAATAACGTGACCCAGGATTGAATATGTGCATGGTTGGCGATAGGTTTGCCATCTATCACATTGTGGCACTTAGTGGCTTCGGTTAGTCGTGGGTGTGCCGGGTTCCCGTGCCCTGGTTGAGCTTCTGCCCACCACTTCGGGATATGGGCGTGAAGATACTTTACTTATATTTTAGTGGTGGCGTTAAACTTAGGTAACTTTCGATACAATGTTTCGGGTTCGATTCTCTAGTTGGGCAACTCAAAACGTGTTTTTTTAACTTTATTGTAAAAAGCAATATTGCAAAAGTACCCAGTTGGTCATAGGGTTGTCACTTATCATATTGTGAGACTAAGCAGTACCTTCTACTAAACGTTGGTGCCCTAGTTGTATTTCTTTCTTTCTCTTCGGGATACGGGTGGGATGATACTTGGATAATTTTTGTTATTGTTGTATAACGTTTTAGATGGTAGGAAATTTACTCATCCAAGAAGCTTATTAGGATTCGGGTTTCAGTTTGACAACAACAAAATTGGTGCCTATATGTGTACTATCAACCTGTATGTCATCAAATCCAATAAAAAAAAATATTAATAGTTTAGTTTTTTTGGTTAAAGCCTTCTGTTTGTTCAAGGAATCATACACAAAAAATGATATTTTTTATCGGTTAGTACAAATAGAAACTATGTAGCCTTGTTAGGCATACAAGCTTTATAAAACCACGTGGCTTGGCCAGGTATCAAAGCGGTTACAAACTATTAAATTATTTATTACAAATTAATCTTGATTTTTTCTTATTTATGTATTAAGTTGTAAAGAATAAAAAAAACATACATCTTATGTTGTCGGAAATATTAAATAAGTTACTCATAACTCATAATTGGTGTCTCTAGGCGGCGTGAATTTCTTACCATCAGGAAATCCGTCTGCTTGTTTGCCTTCCAATGTCATAAAAAAAAATTAGCTGCTAGCTGTTGCCAGTGGCGTTGCCGCGTGGCTAATTGTGCCACAGAAACATTTTTTTGGGACGAAAATCCTGTGTGGTAATTTAAGTTATCCTGATATAAGATAAGATAGCTGTGTGCCAGATTTCATAAAAATCGGTTCAACAGTTTTTTCGTGAAGGAGTAACAAACATATTCGTCGATTCGTGACAGCCCTTCTTTACGTACTTTTAAGAAAAGATTGAAGGAACATTACTTATCGTTGACACAATAACATACTCATATATTATCCTACTAAGATATTTTAATAATTATAATTGTACCTGTTTTTTTTACACACTTTATTAGTATATTTTTATTTATTCGTTCTAAGTATAGCTATAGTTATTGTTTTGTACACGATGCCTTCCATTTTATTTTCACAGCTTAATTTTTGTTTGGGTTGGCTGGAAGAAATTTCTTTAGTTAGAGATAAGCTCGCCTTTTGTGCATTTTTAACTTCTCGTGTATTTTGTGTATTTTAGTTTTTGTGTGCAATAAAGTGTTAAATAAATAAATAAATAAACATACATACCTTCGCATATATAATATTAAAAGGATGATAAAAAAATCTTAATGAAAATGTCCTTAGTGAAAGAAAACGTATTTATGAAGGATATTTTTATCATTTCTTTTACAAAGAAGAATGTACATTTCTGGTTTTTCTCACTAAGCTTCCAAAGTTTTTTAGGTCAAATAAAGATTCTAGATCTTAAGAAAAATCGTCTTAGATTTTAATAAAGGTATAGAATTTGTCAGGGAAATTGTGAGAAAACATATTTACAATCTTGAGATTTTCAATAAGATTATAAGTAGATTATTTTAAAAGTACACTATAATATGAAGGGCACAGGGGAAAACATGCAATGTCACATTTTTATGTTTTTTGAACTGGCAATGCCATTGTGAAGTTTAAATTTGGTAAAACAAAACGCCAAAACATACTTTGCAGTAACATGAATAGTTACGGAGTAATATTGATAATAAAATATTGATACAGTGCAATAACAATCAATGTCCAACTCGTACAGGAGAAAAATAAGCATTGTCCATCGTTGTTAGTTTGACGTTTGTTTAATGACGTCTTGTTTTTTTAAGGTTATTTTGTTCGTCCTGTTGTTCTGTCAACCTGTTGGCGTGTGTTTAATATGTTTTTATTAAAAATTTCGTCAGAAGAAGAAAACAAGGTTAATCTGAAGCAACCTACCAAAAAACGGAAACTTCACGGTCGATTGTCGGATGTTAATAAGAAGATTAGACTTCAAAGTCATGAAACTGGTCCAAGTTGTAATTGCAAGAGATACAAGTGTTAGTGTACAAGTGAAGCTGTGAATGATGAACAGAGAGCAAGAATTTTGAAGGATTGCAACCTGTTGCCATCTAGGGATGAACAAAACCTTTATTTAAGTGGTCTAATAAGTGTTTTGGAAATTCAAAGAAGACGACCTAGAAAAGAAGAACCTGAAGCTAAGTTACATAAAGCAAATTAAGCCTACAGAGTGAGAGTTTTTGACGAAACTCAGAAGCTTGATGTGCCAGTGTGTGCCTCAGCATTTATTGCAATACATGGAGTCACAAAACAAAGAATATGTACAATAAAAAAATCGTTACTCACAACAGGTAAAGCCCCAACTGACATGAGAGAAAAACATTGCCACCGCCCTAAAAAATTGAGTCCAATACTTAAGTCTAAGGTCATGGATCACATAAGATCATTTCGTGGAAGAAAAAGTCATTACAGCTTACATGACAGCTCAAAAATTTATCTACCAGAGGAGTTAAATGTCAAGAAAATGTATGATATGTTCGAAGACAAAAATCAACTATCCTATGAATACTATCGATCTATATTCGTTAATCATTTTGACAAAGGATTTGGATATCCAAGAAGTGATACCTGCAGTACTTGTGATTAATTTCTGGTTAAGCTCTCACAGTAAATCTAAATAATGCTTCCGAGCTCGAAATAGGGAACATTGAAAAAGATATAAGAAAGTAAGAAACTGAGAATAAGTTACATAAATTAAAGGCTAATGTTTTCTATAAACGAAAAAGAGAAACTAGAATTCAATGTCAGTCATCTTCTCGAAAGGAAGCTATTGCAATGGACTTTCAAAAAATTTAAGTATGCCGAACATTACCACAAATGACGTTTATTATAAAAGACAACTAACCTTGAATCTTTTTAACATCCTTGAACATCTACATCCAAATCATATTTCTTCGGCTACCCAGAAACGATTGCAAAAAAAGGATCTGACGAAGTGTGTTCATTTCTTCATTGCTACATATTTAATATGCTTGATAAAAATACTCGAGAACTTGTAATATTTTGTGATTCCTGCGGTGGGCAAAATAAGAATTATACTGTGTTTCGTTTCATACACTATGTACTACACTGTGCAAAGTGCTTGGATGTGAGTAAAATCATATTTCCCATTCGCGGGCACTCATATTTGGAATGTGACAGAAATATGGGTTGCATAAACCAGAAATCACCTTATGAAACGCCTGACGAGTGGGTAAAAGTGATTTGTGAAGCTAGACAGAAGCCGTGCCCCTTTCATGTGATTGAAGTTGATCAACCACTTGTCAGAAAATGGACAACCTTTCTATCCCCTATGTATTAAAAGACATGCCCTTTTTTATCTCGACCCATAAGAGAAATCAGGGTTGAAAAGGATCATCCAAGGTTTATTTTTAGCAGAGAACATTACAATTCCTCTTAGACATCATCAATTCTCATGGCACCTAACAAAAAGTTGCAATCCCAGAATAACTCTCATAGTGCTGGTGAGTTTATACTGCCAGATAAATCATATGAAGATAGCCTTCCGGTTTCAAATGCAAAATTTATGGATATCCAGGCCCTGTCAAAGTTTTGTGGACCAAAAGTAAAGCAATACTTCTCACAAATAAAATATAATCATACATGAACAATAAATATTTCATGGACATTGCATATTATTTGCCTGTATTTTCTGACTTTGATCTGTTTTCCTGTGCTAACTCAGTAAATATAGGAATGTAAAGGTTTTTTTTTACTACACAACAGATGCAAATATGTTTGCTTACTAAATAAGTATATCTCCCTTCAATTTGAAACTTTATTGTACCTTTTTTCAAGGATCAAAAGATTAATTTGGCAATTTCTCAGTTCATTGTCTTTGTGACATTGCATGTTTTTCCCCTGTGCTCTTCATATACACATATTATATGATCATTAAGCTTTTATGATCTATTAGTCATTTTAATAATATACTATCTTAAATAATACTTTTAATATTAATATATTATAATATATTCTCTGTTGTCTAGCGGTTCAGTTATTGGACTTGACTGCCTGAGGTCCCGGGTTCGAATACCGGGTCGGGCAACTAAAAAAAATTGCGTTTTTCCAATTTCCTAATAAAAAAAATTGTTGCTCGGGATTGGATGTATGCGCGGTTAACAATAGGCTTGCCACTTATCAAATTGTGGGACTTACTGTATTCGGCTAGTTGTAGGCGCCTAATTTTTGCTTCTGCCTATATCTTTGGGGTACGGGTGTGAAGATAATTTTCTTTAATATCAATATTTGTAATATACAGTACTAGCTGTTTTCCCGCGACTTTCTACAGTTACGTTCTTTGATAGCTGCTTTTCACACAAACTTTCTTACAAACTTTCACTCCCAATTTTAGCCTAAATAGCGATTGGTAAAAAGTTTACTACGTTTGCATTTGTTTCTTTTCTTATTTCTTATCGCCTCTGTGGTCTAGCGGTTCAGCTGTTGGACTCGACTGCATGAGGTCCCGGGTTCGAATCCCGGGTTGGAATCCCGGGTCGGGCAACAAAAAGAAAATTGGGTTTTTCCAATTTTCTAATAAAAAAAACTGTTGCTCGGGATAGGATATGTGCCCGGTTGGCGATAGGCTTGCCACCTATCACATTGTGGGACTTAGTATCTTCGGCTAGTCGTGGGTGCCCTGGTTGTGCCTCTGCCTACCTATTCGGGGATATGGGCGTGAAGATACTTTTTGAATTTGTTTCTTAAGTTATATGAATATCAATTTTTTTCAAAATCGATATAACGATTTAGCCGTAAAAGCTGCCTGTTATACTTCTGAGAAACACACTTCTGCAATTTTAGAGGTGAGAATGAGGTGTCAAGTTTCCCGGTTTACTTACCTATTCTTACTGTCATGATGATTTTGAATCTTACAGCGGTCCAAAAGTTAGTGTTACCTGTAAATTTACAAGTAATATCTTATTCACAGGATAGCAAGGCTTCTTTATTCTGTGAATTAGCCACGCTTATCTTTCATAGTCTTTTCCCCGTGTTGGTCCGTGTCTGCTTAGTAGAATAGACTCTATATCTCGGCGAGCACATATTAAGTATTGCCAGTAAAATCATTAGTCGACGAGTGCTGTGCAGCAACTTGCCTGACAAGTAGAGAGATCCACCGCCTCACCTATTCCTGCCACCATAATGACACCTTCATGTTCTGGTCTGGAGGGCACTGTAGCTGCTAGATTTGGACAGTCTCAGGCTAACGCTCACCTGTAATGTGTATGGTGTCTATATATCTCTATTAGGAGCAGCTAATAGTAGTAAAATATATAGCTAGTAAAATATAACGACGTCCATATCCCTGAACTGGTAGGAAAAGTTTGAACTAGTGATGAGGATAGCCATTGTCCCAATCGGAAACCTACCATTTCCTGGGCAAATTTATCTTTTTAGAAAACTTAACACAGGGAATCGAAACCTCATTTAGTCAACGCCAACGCTGGATCACTCTCACCGCGATTTATTACTTAAAAATGAAATTTTAATATACCGTAATTTCTTTGCGTCATAGGTAAGGCGAACACAATATAGGTATCGCCTTACCACAAAAAAAAGAAGACACCAGTTTAAGTAAACATTAACATCCCAGCCTTATGATCAAACTAAATACATTTATTTGCTTGGATTGTGGTACTTACATTATGGTGTTACATTATAACAAGGAACGCACACCCGTCATTGTTGACATGCAAATTTAAAATAATCATATTCATAATATAAATATCACTACACTTAATTAATTTGAGTTTTAAACATTTCATCAAATAGTACAATACATATTTAGCTCATTTTAACATTAAATAGCATGAGTATTCTACCCACTTTTTTGAAATATAAATTTCTAGTAATGATCAGTTCTGTGTGGCTAGAAAATTAGTATATGTAGCATTTGGTAGTTTTTTTTCTATTAAAATTTTACTGAACGTGTGGCAAGTATTTAATATTTATTTACAAACTAGTATAGTTTACAACAGCTCACACTTATTGTGTTAATATATAATATGTTGGCAAGGGAGCGTGAATTTCTTATTAAAGTAAATTTTACTGGCCATATGATTCTAAAAAAGAACATTGTTTGATACACAAATCAGTTATAACATAGATATTGAGTACCTTGCCACCATAATACAGATCTCTTCGCCAGGCTTGGATTTCATTTGATCCTTCCAAACAAACAATAATCAACTTGACAGCTCGGCTACTAGACGAAGAGGCTAGCTTCAATGTGGAAGAAGAGAATGAAACTGTTCTGTTGGTGACAAAACAAAATGCAAAGAACAGAATGTTACGTTACACAATCTTTATATTAATACGTGATACCAAAACTTTGGACCCCTTTCTACGAAAATTGCGCAGACGTATGAGCATAAAATTGGGCACACTTGTAGTTTATGTATAGGAGAAGTGCAGAAAGCTAATATTTTTCAATAATATTGCTTATAAAGTACATTAAATCAATAAATAAAACATTACCCACACTACCATGCATTTGACACACATAAACAAATATATTGATGATAACGGTAAAAGATCACAGATGGCGCACTAAAAAGTTTGGAAACAAAGTAATTGGTCTTGAGAAATGAAGATAGCGTTCTTTTCAACAAGACATTAATGGCGCACTAACTATTAATTACGACCGCTAGTAAAAATAAAGAAGCAAGTGAAAAATCTCATCATTTTGTATGTTACAACTGTGGAAAACGTGGACATTTAGCTAAAGAGTGCTCCTAAACAGAAACGCTATCAAGGGGAGAAAAATATGTTGGCATTCAATGTAATGAATAATGATTTTAAAGATCAGGAGAATAGTAACTGGATATTAGAC
Source organism: Calephelis virginiensis (assembly GCA_002245475.1). Classification (NCBI taxonomy): domain Eukaryota; kingdom Metazoa; phylum Arthropoda; class Insecta; order Lepidoptera; family Riodinidae; genus Calephelis; species Calephelis virginiensis. Next base: position 64,024 of record NJDC01008706.1, read on the forward strand.
AGTAGAGCGTCAGCTCACATGTCTTATCAGAAGAGAATTTTGATGAAATGTATTAGTATACAGGATTCCAACTGAAATGAGAAATCAAGAATCTATTGAAGTAATTAGTCAAGGAAGTGTGTTGTTCAAAAGTTGTGTCAACGGACATTGGGAGGAAAGTATTTTGAAGGAAGTTCATTATGTACCCAAATTGAGAAGAAATCTTTTTTCTGAAGGGGTAATAAAGAGACAAGGATATACCTTTGTAAAGAAAAATATGGATGCTTTGATTTACAAGAACAATGTGTTTAACAAAAATGTTTAAAAATAATGTGATAACTATTGTGGACTTATCAGACTGTGACAAGTTTGTATGTGAAGAAAGTCAAACAAAAACCCGCGTGAACCAGATGATATTGTCTACAGTGATGTTTGTGAATCTTTTAATGTGCTATCAATTGAAGGTATGAAATATTTTGTTATCTTCGAAGATGTTACAACAAGTCTTAGATGTGAATATCTTTTAAAGAGTAAATGTGGTGTATTCAATTGTTTGAAGAAGTATAATAACAAACTTAAAAACACATACATTACATACTGATAATGTTGGTGAATACACAATCAAGAATTTTATAGAGTTGATTGACAGTGAAGATATTACTCATGAGTTTACTGTCCATTCATGAGTTAAAAAAACGGCTGCGCTGAAAGAGAGATTAGAACAATATTGGAAAGTGCTATCTATGCTCTATGCTCGTAATGTACCACTTAAACTTTGGGCAGAAGCCGTTAATTGTACTGTATACATAATATTGAACCGGACATCTTTCAGTCAGATTCCTGACATCACTCCTATGGAACTGTGGAGTGGTTCTAAACCAAGTCTGGATCGTGTCCGAGTATTTGGATGTGAGGGATATGTGCATGTTCCAGATCAGTTGTGAAAGATGCTTGACTGTAAAAGTCGTAAAATTATGTTGGTTGGTTACGACAATAATAATTATAGAATATATGATCTTAACACAAAAAGAATAACAATATCTCGTAATGTAAATTTTAATAAACAGAAAAATCTTGAATTCAAGAAAACAGTAGCACAAATTTTGATCTGTGATGATTATGAAAGTGTTGTTAATGATATAGAACAAGAAGAGGAGCGGGTTAAAAATTAGCACTAATCAAACAGGATAGAAAGAAAGATGTGGAAGTGATGACAGTATTTATTCTGAACCAAATGAGAATGATGTTACATATGAATCTTCACAAGACATTGATCTTAGTAACTTAGATAGATGTAATGTAACTTTAAGACTACGAAGAAGTAATTTTGAAGCTAGGATGCTTTTTTTGCTTTTTGAGCTAGATAGAGTCAGATGTTCCTTTAACCTATGAAGAAGCTATTAACAGTAAGGAATGCCAGCTATAGTTAGATGTAATCAATAAAGAACTGGAAGCTCACAATGTTAATAAAACCTGGAGTCTTCAGTATTAAAAGAAATGAGAATAATCAAGTAGTAAAATATAAAGCTAGGCTTTGTGCTCGTGGTTTTATACAAGTTCAAGGAGTAGATTACCAAGAAATATTTTCACCTAATTAGAGATATGAATCTATTAGAAACTTCTATCCATCTCTGCCGGTTATAACTGGATCATTAGGCAGTTAGATGTAAAGATGACATTTTTATGGAAATGCTAGATCAGATGAAGTGAAAGCATCTAAAAATAAAATATGTGTATTTTGTACGGATTAAAGCAAGCATCTCGTTGCTTGAACAAAATGTTTATAAATTTTATGCTTAAATTTGGTTTTGCGCAATCACAAGCAGACAACTGTGTATTTGTAGGAAATTTCAAGGGAGATAAAACTCTTTAATTTCTTTTAATTTTGTATGTTGATAACGCTTTAGTTATGTCAGAATCAAATACAATTTTAGATGAAATAATTAATTATTTGAAACAAGGTTTTGATATTAGAGAATTAAAATTAAGTCGTTCTGTTGGATTAGACTTGTAAAATCTAATAATGGTATTTGTGTACATCAGAAACATTATATAGAGCAATTGATAAATAATCCAGTTTTTCATAAAATAAAAACGAAACACATTGATGTCAAGTTTCATTTTGTTAGAGAAAAGGTACAACAAAAATTGATTAATATTAAATATCTACAAAATTCTGAACAACTTGCTGATATTTTCACTATATCTATAACCAACAAGCTTTAAGGATCAAGCTTTTTAGATAACAACATTTTATTTTTGTGCATTTTCACTGTTGCTTACACAAGGTCGTCTAAACATACGCTTAACTTGATAAACTTCAACTTTCTGAAAAATTGGGTTATGAATTTATATAGAACTTATTGATTGAAATTTGGTGTTTGTACTATGTATTAATATTTTTTAAGTTCCAATAAAGCAAACATGTCTAAAGCTCTCCTGGTGCTAAAAATGACCATAAATTAAAAAAATACCTTCGCAAATAGGTAGGCAGACAACAACCAGGGCATCCACGATTAGCCGAAGGCACTAAGTCCCATAATGTGATAGGTGGAAGGTGGTATAAAATTTTAATATGGGTTTACACATTGAAACGCTCGCAATCAGACTGAGCTCAATAGAATATGCTCTTACAAAGATGAAATACTTAACTGATTTTGACGCCACTGGAAATGTTGCTTTCAGTTCATTTCAATAAAATTCTGCTCCGGGCGAGTTCAATTGAAGTGAATGATTTAGAGTTTGTTTTACAAAAGAGAGATAATTTTCTGTAAGAAAAGTATTACGGTGACGAAAACAGGTAAGATCCGGATTTTATTATTCCTAGCTACTATAATTATTACGTTGGACCTAGTATCTTTATCACATTGCAATCGTAAAAAAGCAGATGGAGTGCTACATGATATAAGCTTAGCTTTTAGACATCGTCCGCGTCCGCGCTCCGGTGTTAGACTGAAGTTCATAAGGTCCCGGGCTTAAACCCAGGGTCGGGCAACAAAAAAAGGTTGTTTCTTTTTCAATTTTCTTATAATTACGTCGCCTATGATTGGATATATGCCCGAATGGCGATAGGCTTGCTACTTATCACGTAGTGGGACTAACACCCGTATTCAAGAAGCTTACTTGGCTAAGTAATGTAAAAACGTTGTGCGAAGTACGACATTTAGCTATGCGTTACTTACGTCAAGCCATCCAATTCATGAACAATACTTAGATCAATACCAGTTGTAAGAATTGTTTTTGAATTGAATGGCTTGGCGTAAGAAACGCATAGCTAAATGTAGTACTTCACGCAGCATTTTTTCATTACTTAGCCAAGTAAGATTTTTGAATACGAGTGTTAGTATCTTCGCCTAGTCGTGAGTGCTCTGGTTGCGTATCTGCCTACCTCTTTAGAGATACGGAAGATTAAATGGTTTTTGAGTAATTGCAAGTTAAATGGTTACTTTACTATCTTAACTAAAATAAATAAATAATTAAATATCCCAATACAAATAATTTTGACCACCGTGTTGGTCGAGTTGCTAGCGAATACATTTAACTGCACCGACCACCCGCGAGGTATTGGTTCGATTCCAGACCGGAACCATGTTACCATGTGCACCGTAATTTACACTACTTTACCATCTACCGTCGAAACACGGCAACGGGGACAAAATGTACAATAATTTGTACAAAGTTTATTAATTGCCAGCCTCTCCATTGCTGATATCACTGATATAGTTCTTACTACTTTGATATTGTTGACTTTCAACTACGGTTCTAGTTTTGGAAATAATTTTTAATAGACTTCAACCGAGACTTTGAAATACTTATAAAATATTTTTTAATATACCTTAATTTACTAAACTTTACAACAAATTCCCTGCATAGCAACCTGGATTCAATGAAAAGATTCACTGGTTGTAGTTTTTTTGTGCTAATGTTTTGCTAGGTAATAATATATTAAGTAATCGATACAACAGTACATGCACGCTGTTAAAATTGAACTGGAGACTGCGTAAGTCGGGTCTCCGCGAAGGGCCCCGCGAAGCTGAATAGCGTCAAACGACGGGCGCCCGTTTGACACAGTTTCAAGCCCAACACCCATTACGAAAACACCTAATTCGTATACTTTGAGGCTAGATTTAATTTGTGCAACTTGTCCGGGGATATGTTTGTTTATTATTTATCCCTGGATAAATCATAAAAATTTAATGTAACTCTAAAGTAAGCAAATTATATGTTTCTGTTACTCAACGATACCTACACGAATACTTAAATAGAAACCACAATAAATTTGATAACACCCAGACCCAGAAATGCAGACATCTAAATGTTTATCACTCAAATGCCTCGACGGGAATAAACCCGAGCCCCGCGGTTGGCGGACGAGGAGGTCAAATAAAAAACGACGGGATGCACTCCGGCAGAAGTGAAAACTTGAATATTAACTTTGTGCATTTTGATATTTTGGAATGGTTAGGGAATAATTTTGGACGAATTGCATCAATTATTATCAGTATGAAAGTACTTTCATTTATGTGGTATAATACAATATTCATCTATTGCGCTATCGTACACAAACATGACAACACAAAAATTTGCGCAAGCGCCCTGCGCCGTCTTATTCGCGCAAGCGCCCTGTGCCGTCTTACGAATTTTTGATCAGGTCACGTATCTGACGCGAGTTTAAAGTTTTTACCTATTCCAAAAAAAGTGCGCAACGCCGCTAAAGAAGTTTTCCCTTCGCTGTCTTCAAAAAGATTTTAAATTCAAAAATAGTAATTCCATTTAAACTAGGCATTCGCTTAAATACATCGTATAAATGTTAAAATGTTCGTGAATTTCGAATTCAGTTTCTGTGTTAAAGTTTCACTCTACACGCTAAAAGAGATTCACAGACGACTCAGATTTACCGCAGATAGGCGGCGGGTATATGTTCAAACAGTTTATGTTATCTGTCTTTGACATATAAGGACGATAAAATGACCGTTTGTTCGTCTCACTTCTCTCACGTCTGTAGTAAAGCAAGGAGGTTTCTTGCCAGTTAGTCCATGCCCATTTAGCCTTCGTTTGTCCATTACAACTTGAACGATAAGCAAAGGGATATCAATTGTTTAGGATCAGATTATTAAATCTTAAGATTGTTATTTCATATAATATATTTCATATATGACCGCCTCATTGGTCGAGTGGCTAGCGTACTCGCCTAACTACTTCAACTTACAACGAGGCTCGGATTCGATTCCCGACGGGGGCAGGCATTTGTGTGATGAACATTTAGATGTCTGCATTTCCGGGTCTGGGTGTTTATTAAATTTATTCTGGTATCTATTTAAGTATTTCTATGTATTAGTATCGTTGACTAACACCCATAACACAAGCATATAATTTGCTTACTTTGGGGTTAGATTCAATTAGTGTAAGTTGTCCAGGGATATTTATTTATTTATTTATTTATATAACTGCTTGCTTAAATTTTATAACGATAAACTTACAAGGAAACTCTTACACACAGATACACACACACACACACACCCTAATATTAGTTGTAAGTTGTTAGAAAATTTTAGCTTACAAATTACATTAGATTCAACTCAAGTCATTAGATTCAATAATGTTTCCATCTGGCTAGGGAAAATTGTAATTTTAGAAGATCGGAGTCCTCTGGCACAGGCTTTTCATGACTAAAAATGGCTACTACCAATTACTGTTTAAATTACTCCCTATTTTATGAAATAAATAATTGTTAGTTATTGTTTATAATAATTGTTATACTCTTATCAGCCTAATTTTAAATTTAACAACAGCATGTAATTCATGATAATTACTTTCGACATATTTAAAGATTAAAAAAAAACCCAATTCATGATTTGAACCTGCACCCCTTTGTTTCAAGCCGATGGAAGCTCTAACTATTGGAACGCCAAATTATGTCCTTGAGATACATACGTCGTTTTATGTAATAGTTTTAAATGAGGTCATCGCTACAAATAAAATTTACATTTTATAATGGCCATAACTTTTGTTTCTCTGAAAGTATTTTAGTTTTAGCACTCCCTGTGCTTGTTTTCCATTTCGACAAATTTTAAATAAATAAAAAAATTCACTTGCTACGGAATCGGACCTGTATCCTTTTGTCTTAAGCCGAAGAATGCGCCATTTGAGATACTGAGGATTCAACTTCTATGGCGAAATTTTTCATTATTTTCATACCGTATTAATTACTTGTTATCAAATTCTTCATTTTTTGAAGTGAAAACTTCTTTGGCGGCGTAGCGCACTTTTTTGAAATAGATAAAAACTTCTAAACTCGCGTCAGGAGTCAGGACACGTGATCGACAATTCGTAAGACGGCACAGGGAGCTTACGCGAATAAGACGGCACAGGGTTCTTGCGCGAATAAGACTGCGCAGGGCGCTTTCGCGAATGTTCCTGTTGTCATGTTTGTGTACGATAGTGCAAAAAATGAAGATTGTATTCTACCACATAAATGATAGTACTTTCATACTGATAATTAAAGCAATTCATGCAAAATTATTCCCTAACCATTCCAAAATATTAAAAATGCACTACGTTAATATTCAAGTTTTCACTTCTTCCGGCGCTCCCGGAGTGCAGCCCATTTTTTATAAAGATGACGTTGCCTGGGATTTGATCATCACACAATGTGATATGTTTTCCGCCTACCACACTATTTATGATTAGTGGGTGACTTGGTTTCGTCAGTCTACCTCTTTAGAAATACGAGCGTGAAGGCCTTTATCAACCCAAGAAGAAAATATGGTCCGAATAACATAGTAATTGACCCCTTTATATCAAGGTACTCTTACTTTTTAACTGAGTCTGAAGACGAAGACGTTATCAATTCTACTGTATGTGTTGTTATGATAGGAAAAGATAAGCCCGTTGTGCTTATTTCAATGGATATTCTTAGTGAGAGGCCGAGTTCTAATCCGGTGGTAGTTTTAGAATTATATAGAATTGTCACAAGTACCATTTATAATATGGTCTATGTTAAATGGAAAGTTATTATTATTATTTTTTATGATATTGGAAGGCAAACAAGGAGACGGATTTCCTGATGTTAAGAAATTCACGCCGCCTAGAGACAAAAAAGGTAGTAATGGTGCGTTGCCAACCTGAAGCCGGGATGTTAGGCCTTGAGTTTGCTCAGTAAGTTTACCGGCTACGTTACCCTCCGAACCGGAACGACGCTATGGCGGCAGGAATAAGTAAGGTGGTGGTACCAAACCGGATGAGTCGCTGCAAAATTCTACCACCTAGTCAGATGTCACGGTGTTAGTGACGGTGAGCCTATGCTCACCTTTTACGAGCTGCCTGGCAAGGCAGGTAGATGGTCTATTCTACAAAGGAGCCCGGACCAACACGGTTTATTCTATTTTTTCTTGTATGTTCGGTCAACAATGAGCTGATCTTAATAGTTCTTTTTTAGAAAAATACTAAAAGGTTTTATTGTCAAAAAATATTAAGTACATACATACATAACTTCACGCCAAGTCCCTTCGAGGGTAGACAAAGAGTATCGAGTGCCAAACCTCAAACTATTATTAAGTATAACTCAAAAACTAATAGTGGGTTTATAATCTTGCTTAATCATCTCGAAATCATTAGCTTTTTTTTATTTTGTCTCTCTTTACGGCGAAGAATTAAAATTATCCTATTAATATTATAAATGCGAAAGTTTGTAAGTATGGATGTATGGATGTTTGTTACTCTTTCACGCTCGAATGGCTGAACGGATTTGTCTTTTGAAATTTGGAAGACAGATAGATTGTGACCTGGAATAACATATAGGCTATTTTTAATCCCGATCGCACACCGGGTTTCTGTGAAAACGCGGGCGAAGCCGCAGGTAGCAGCTAGTACATTAATATAGAAATAGTCGGCATCTGTATAATATTACGTATTAGGAATTAAAATATCTTTGTATTTCAAAGACACTCAATGATGACTAGATTATACCGCAAATAGACGGCAGGTATGGATTTAAATAGTGCCGCTGTCGTTAACATAAAATGTAATTTAATAGCCGTTTGTTTGTTTCATGTATGCGGTAAACCGCGCATGTCTCCTGCATGTTGGCGGGGCTTAGACCACATGTAGTTCTTTGTTAAGTAGAATATAATCCTCAAGAACAGGGCTACCTACTACTTCAATTGTTTGATAGATCTAGAGATCAAGTTGCTTTTGTCAAGATAGAAATATATTTTCAGAGTGAGGTAGTAATTGCTCATAACTTATCAAGATACTTACTTTTATATATAGGACTTAAAAAAACCTTAGTTCATTCTATTCAAACTTATCTTTTGTACCGAGCACGTATTTCGTAAGTTAGACTTAAATGTCTTTGGATTTCGTACCATGTTATGTGTTGAGGTTTTAATCTACTTGCTGAAAAAAAATTCAAAGATTTCTAGAGTCGCGAGTTTACCGCAGATAGGCGGTGGGTATGGGTTCAAACAGTTTGTGTTTGTTGTCTTTAACATACAAGGGCATTAAATGACCGTTTGTTCATTGTTGTTTGCGGTAAACTATATCGGGCTGAGCACTCTGCTCGGCCCACAAAGCTTGGTGAAGTTGCAAAAAATCGAAACTACATTTTAGTCATTCAAATAAAAAAACTATAAATGTTCCATCCATTTTGAAAAAATATAGTTATAGTTATTTCTGGATTTCAAATTTTTACCTTACTTTTATTTTTTTGCTTTGTCTTATAATAGGGTTTCCAAACATTTAAAAATGTTTTAGAATCAGATTGATAGATCAGCGTGTTCTTATGAAACTAAGAGAAAAAAAAAACATTACCATTATGAGATACTAATAACTCTCAAGATATTATGAATATACTTCTAATTTTTGGTCGGAAGTTTCAAGAATGAAAAAGCTTTTGTTCATTCTATCTAAATTAGACATTTATTAAAACACTCTGTGTTTAGTTTGTACGCGGGATTAAAATGTTCGAGGGTTTCGCACTGTTTTGCTAAAAGAGACTCAAAGATGACTATGGCTTACCGCAGATAGGCGGCGGGTATGGGTTCAAACAGTTTATTTCCGCTATCTTTAACATACAAGGACATTAATTGACCGTTTGTTCGTCTCATCTCATCTTTGCGGGAAGCCACGCATGTCCGCAGCAGGTTGGCGGAGTTTACATTGCACGTTGTCCTTTGTTGAGTAGAATATAATCCTGATGAATAAGGTTCTCATACACTTTAATATTTTTAGATCAGATAGCCTTCAAGCTGGCAGTTTGTTATGGACTCCATAACTTAAAATAATAAACATAATCTAGGTCGAGGGTAGTAAAATGTTTGCCTCCAGCAATGATAGCAAACACTTCATTTGCCGTTGGCATCGGGTATGTATGTATCAGACTCTGTGGCCTCATTTACTGTGTAATATAGTCGTCACATAGTCTTACATCGCCTGACTTCTTTATTATAGACACTACCGGAGTTTCACACTCCTAAAAGGCTTTTGCCCTAAGGGACCCCTTCCTGTTCCAAGCGATCTATTTCTTTTTCAACTTTACTTTTTATTGCATAGTCGTGTTTTGAGAAACTTTGGACTTACTTTCGGTTTAAGATGAATAGTTACTGGATGTTCTTTATAGGTACCTAAATTTTCTTTAAAATTGTGCCAAATTGAGTAGTTATACTTGGCAAGTCCTCATTATTTGATAGAAAATTGATATTCCCAAAAATGTTTAGAGGTCCAAACCAGATTCTTCCCAATAAATTAGGTCCATTTCCTAATGCCACAACTGCGTCTAACCTGTAAGTTTTTTCATTATATTCCGCCATTACCATTACTTGGCCCAATATATTTGAAGCTGATTCTGTCCAAGTATGTAGCTGTACCATACCCCATGTAACTGTAGGTTCTTCAAATTGTCTTCATTAATAATAAATGAACTGACTCTTGTATCAATTTAAATTATATACGAATACTCTGGACTTATTTGACAGAAAGTGTTGAAGAGGAGGAAAACGATATCATAGAAATCCCTAGTTTAGAACAATGGGCTGAGATGCTGGGCATCCCACAGTATGAGGAGACTAATTCTGCTGGGGGTAAAATGAAAAATATATTGAATGTTCATTCTGAGAGACCTTACAATAAACTGATTCATTCAATTCATTTTAAAATTAGGTTTGTTTGAGGAATTTTTATTTCTTTATTGTATAATTTAGTATCAATAGGCTATTGACAATATTATGTATTAGTATATTTTTGTATAATGTAGTGTCAATAGTTTTGTTGGATAGTATGTCAGCCATACCATATACTTATGGGGAAGGTACGTTATGTATACAAGTAAATACTCAATTCGTAATATTGTAGGTAGATAATATATCTGTTATTAGTGTAAGTAGTCTTACAAGAACTGTCATGCAATAGCAACAAAATAAACACGTTTTCCCTAAAAAGCGTGGTTTAAATACATTATAGTTGGCAACTCACAATCTCCACATCTGGTGCTTGATAACAATGGAAGGATAAACTTCAACAATCAACTTCGTTTTCAATAAGTGTGTCATCTACATACAACAAAAATTGCACATTTTCTTGATTCTCCTGGGATTCCATCAACAGATCTAGACTTGGTGGCAATGGGACCACCTCGGAAGTACGCTCTTTCAAATAAAAAAAATAAAAGGTTTCAGAAACTATGGAGATACGATTAACATACGTGAAAAATATAGAAGTCGAATTTTAGTGTTTGACTTTTTTAAAACGATGTATTTTTTTTAAATATTGGAAGGCAAACAAGCAGACGGATTTCCAGATGGTAATAAATTCACGGCGCCTTAACACACCAAAGGTGGTAATAGATGCGCTGCCAACCTTAGGCCGGGATGTTAGGCCTTGAGTAAAAGTTAACGGCTACCTCATCCTCCGAACCGGAATACGTCAACGAGAAGCGCTGCCATTATGGCGGCAGGAATAGGTGAGGCGGTGGCGAAACTTCACCACCTAGTCAGATGTCACGGTGTTAGTGACAGCAAACTTATGCTCGCCTTTTACGAGCTGCCTGGCACAGGAAGCCAGATGGTCTATTCTGCAAAGGAACCCGAACCAACACGGGGAATAACTTACTATCAGGAAAACTTTATTTGACAACATCATGTAACATTTCTTCAAGCAAGAGTCTAAAAGAAACTAAAGATTCAAGATACCATATAACCAATAAATGCTTTCCTTGCCAACAGTGTCGAAGGCTGAAATTTTATCCGGACCGGAACTATTCGTGAGAGCCGGATCCGACATCAACCTCACTTGCGTCGCCAAATACGCGCCAGATCCTCCGAGGTAAGTTACTTACGCTATAAAAACTTTATGTTATAGAGCAGATATATTTATTAGTTTTTTTATGATAATGGAAGGCAAACAAGTAGTCGGATTTCCTGATGGTAAGAAATTCAAGCCGCTTAGAGACACCGAAGGTGGTAATGGTACGTTGCACCTGAGGCCGAGATGTTATGCCTCGAGAAAAAATAATTTTACCGGCTACCTTGCCCTCCAAACTGGAACACGTCTACGGCAAGTATTGGACGTTATGGAGGCAGGAAAAGGTAGGGCGGTGGTACCAATCTAGGCGAGTCGCTGCGAAACTCTACCACCTAGTAGGATGTCAAGGTGTTAGTGGCGGTCGCCTATGTTCGTCTCTTACGAGCTGCCTGGCAGAGAGGCAGATGGTCCATTCTCCTAAGCGGAGCCGGGCCAACACGGGGGTAATAAAGCTTGTAATAAGTTACAGGATGCTACAAAAAAACAACCCAGGACAAGTCACACAAATTGAATAACCCCAAAGTTAGCAAATCATATGCTTGTGTTATGGGTATTAGTCAACGATACTAATTCATAGAAATACTTAAATAGATACAATAATTAATGTAATAAACATCCGCACCCGGAAATGCACACATCTAAATGTTCATCACACAAATGCCTGCCCCCGTCGGGAATCGAACCCGAGTCTCGCGGTTGGTCGATGTAGTTAGGCGTGAGTAATTACTAGGGATATGTGGAACATATTTATCTGTGGTGGAATGCTGTAGTGATTTAAATTTCTGAGCCCTTACCATGAGTTTTCGGCTTGTCAAGTTTCAATTCAATTTTTGTTAACTGGCCCTTCATTGTGTCAGGTACGCTCGTCAAGTTTACTATACTCGCTACCGTCTCTGTAAATTATTTGTATGGAAACTTTGAACAACGCTTTTATTGGTAACTAGAGAAACATATTTTTAGACCAAAAGTATCGTAGAATTTAACAAGTAACTTACCGAATGTAATCTATATCTACTCATGGTTAAGGCTCTGTTTTTTTGTCTAGATTGTTGCAAGGACTTGTCTGAATTTGTACCTCCGACTTACTTATTCCTGTCATCCTAGCATCGAGGAAGGTAAAAATAGAAAGTGATCGGAATAAAGACACAAGCTTCTTAGCATCTCGATTTCGACATTTGAGCTATGAAATAGACATATGTCTGAGTCTGTAGTACTATATTTGCTAAATTAGTACTAGCTTCCACTCGTGGCTTCGCACGTGTGAAAAATGTATTTTTTGTGCAGTCTATGTGTTATATGTATGTATGAACTACATTCCTGTAAAGTTTTGTCTACATCCGTTCAGTAGTTTAGGAAAGAGTAACAAACATTTACTGTTCTTACAAATTTTCACATTTATAACAAACTAGCTGTTGCTCGCGGCGTTGCCCGCGTGGTTAATGGTCCCACAGGATCATTTTTTTATCAAAAAAAATCTATCTTACGTGTTATTCCAAGTTACCCTCTATGTGTCTACCAAATATCATGAAGATCGGTTCAGCAGTTTTTGCGTGAAGAAGTAACAAACTAACAAACATACAAGCTTTCGCATTTATAATATTAGAGTTATTTGGAAAGAATTCCTACATATTTGCACTGTTACTTAAAATATAGAACACAAGTGTATGATTTGCTAAATATAGGGTTAGATTCAATTATATTGAATTTGTATTGTAATAATAATAATATTTTTATTTTGTACACATACTCGTAACATTTCCACATTACATTTACATAAAGAAATTGTAGTATAATGGAAGTTCTTCACAAAGAGAGATTTCTACCAGCTGATCCGTGAAAAGGAGACACTAATAATAAAAACAACCGTAGACTTGATATATACGAGTATATTATGCTCTTTAATTTATTAAAACTTATATTATATTGTTTATTGTACAGTGATCACACCCGAATAAACATTTTCAAGGTTTTTGGTTGTGTAGACAAATGTATGTAATACTAGCTGTTACCTGCGGCTTTACTCGAAATTCCCCTGGAACCCGTTGTGCAATCGAGATCAAAAGTAGCCTATTTGTTAATCCAGGTTAAAATCTATCTGTGTTCTAAATTTTAAACAAATCCGTTCAGCCATTCGAGCGTCAAAAAGTAACAAACATCTATACATAATATATACTCACAAAATTTTGTATTTATAATATTAATAAGTTTTTTTGATATTTCAGGAGAAACAAATATGTAAAAAACAAAAAAAAAGTATCTTCACGCCCATATCCCCGAAGACGTAGGCAGATGTACAACCAAGGCACCCACGACTAGCCGACACTAAGTGCTACAATGTGATAAATGGCAAGCCTATCGCCAACCGGGCACATTTCCAATCCCGACCAACATTTTTTTTTATTAGAAAATTGGCAAAATCCAATTTTCTTTTGGTTGGCCGACCCGGTATTCGAACCAACACCCGGACCGCTAGACCACAGAGGCGATCATAGATATAGATAGAGGAGGAGATAAATATGTTTTATTAGCTGTTACCCGCGGATTCGCTCGCGATAAATTGAGATGTAAGCTATCCTATCTCTCAAGTCGGATCGAACTGCAAATGGTGTGCGAATTTTATTATAATCGGTTAAGTGGTTTAAGAGTCCATTGAGGACAAACATTGTGACACGAGATTTATATATATTAGATTAAGAAATGACATAATTGTAAAAAAATGAAGATATTTGTCACGATACAGGGTCAGTTTTAATAATAATCTAAGACTGGAAAAAGGGCTATTGTAGACTACTTGTCAGGCATCTACTGTTATTTTTCAATAATCAACAAAAACGTCTAATCTATGAACTCTATTAGTCTATCTTTAACTGAATATCTTTTCGCCTATATCCCCGAAAAGAGGTAGGCGTAGGCACAACCAAGGCGCCTACGGCTAGCCGAAGACACTAAGCCTCACATTGTGATAGGTAACAAGTTTACATCCAAACGGGCACCTATCTTAGGCCCAACATCACGGTTTCAGGTTGGCAACGCATCATTACCACCTTTGGTATCTCTAGGCACCGTGAATTTCTTACCATCAGGATGAACGTCTGCTTATTTGCTTTTCAATATTCATAAAAAAATCGACTCTATTTCTTTTTTTTTTATTGAATCAGGCGTTACTTGCAGAAATCCATTATAACAGATGTAAAATACGCCTCTATGGTCTAGCGGTCCGGGTGTTGGACTTGACTGCATGAGGTCCCGGGTTCGAATTCCAGGTCGGCCAACATAAAGAAAATTGGATTTTTCCAATTTTCTAATAAAAAATGTAGGTCGGGATTGCAAATGTGCCCGGTTGGCGATAGGCTTGCCACCTATCACATTGTGGGGCTTAGTGTCTTCGCCTAGTCGTGAGTCCCTTGGTTGTACCTGTGCCTACCTCTTCGGGGATATGGGCGTGAAGTTACTTTACTTTTCTTTACTTTAAAATACGCCTTTATTTTGATAATTCCGCGTAAGATGCGTAAATCTCCAAATGACACGGAATGTGACCTCGGAATCGTAACCAGTCTCTCCAAAAAGAAAACGACGGGTTGCACTCAGGGAATGCCGGCAGAAGTGAAAACTTGAATATTAACGTTGTGCATTTTTGTTATTTTGGAATGGTTAGGGAATAATTTTGCACGATTTGCTTTTAAAGTAATATCATTTATGTGGTAGAATACAATCGTGGTAGAATCGGTATCGTACACAAACATGACAACACGAACCTTCGCGCAAGCGCCCTGCGCCGTCTTACGAATTTCGATCAGGTAACGTGTCCTGACTCGAGTTTCAAAGTTTTTACCCATTCCAAAAAAATTGCGCAACGCCGCTAAAGAAGTTTTCACTTCAAAAATAAACTTCAAAATCGGTTTGTTATTCACCAAACTTGGCATAACAAACATACAGACGAATTGGCTCCTGCTTTTTAGAGTCGGTTAAAAATAATATGGAATGCTGAAACTATAGCAACGTTATATTTTTCAAAAAATGGAAAATACATATTTTCTATTTTTGTTCCTGCCCGACCCGGGAATCGAACCTGGGACCTAAAGAAGTCAAGTCCGACGCTGGACCGCTAGACCATATAAGCGATCTCTACTTCTAATTAGATTATCAATCATACGTTGCAAAAAATACTTATCCAATAACATTCTGAGTCGGATTTTTTTAAACCCTATTTTTAATATACTTCCTAGAATACTATTTTTTTATGAAATGTGCTTCATATTTTTATCAGTTCAGTGAAGATTAAAGTAGGTACGGATCTTCTACTAATAGCTAAATAAAATTACTATAATAAAAGATATGAAACAAAATACATATTGTGAAGTAGAGATCACTATATTTTATGAATAAAACATGATCTGGTAAAGACACCGCCAAAACACAAATATTGTTACATATCTGATTTATAAGGAAATGATATCTATTTCCTGTTGATGGGGAACTTGGGCTTTTATTCGAAAATACATGAAACTTTTGTCACAGTATTAATTATATAAGTAACTAAAAAAGTATCTTCACGCCCATATCTCCGAAGTAGTAGAAAGAGGCACAACCACGGCACTCAGGATTACCCGAAGACACTAAATCCCACAATGTGATAAGTGGCAAGCCTATCGCCAGCCGGGGACATATCCAATCCCAAGCAATAACTAAATAACTATCATGTTTATATGGTATTGGAAGGCAAACAAGCTGACGGATTTGCTGAAAGTAATAAATTAACGTTGCCTAGAGAAATCCAAGTTGGTAATGGTGCGTTGCCAAGTTGAGGCCAAAGCAATGGTATACCGGCTACCTCATCTTTCCAACTGAAACACGTCAACGGCAAGCACTGATGTTATGGCAGCAGGAATAGATAAGGCGGTGGTGCCAATCCGGGCGAGTCGGTGCGAAACTCTATTACCTTGTGAGACACAGTGTTAGTGATGGTAAGCATATGTTCGCCTTTTA
>NJDC01008713.1:0-41657 GCA_002245475.1 Calephelis virginiensis
GTAAACGCGATGGTAAGTGAAAACTACATGTGGCCAATACACTCGGGGCACAGAACACTCAACTCGTGTGTCGTCGTTTGTACATAATTTTACATGCGTTACAAAGGATTTCCGCAAAGTAACGCCTGATTCAATAAAATATAACATAAATATAATACGTAATGTATATTCACGCCCATATCCCCAAAGGGATAGAAAGAAGTACAACCAGGGCACCCATGAGTATCCGAAGACACTAAGTCCCACAATGTGATAGGTGGTAAGCCTATCGTCAAATGGGCACATATCCAATACCGGGAAACGGTATTTTCGTTAGAAAATTGAAAATATACATTTCCAAATTTTTTTTGTTGTCCGGTTGGATAAGTGCCCGGTTGGCGATAGGCTTGCCACCTATCACATTGTAAGACTTAGTGTCTTCGGCTAGTCGTGGGTGACCTGGTTGTGGCTCTGCCTTCCTTTTCGAGTATATGGGCGTAAAGATACTTTTTTATTAATGAAAAAATACTAATACTATGGTCAGGTGATCACGATATGGAGTTAGCACCATATACGCAACAGAGGTCACTGTTCCTGTGACTACATAGAGACGCTACACGCTACATGTACAAATATGCTGAATCGTCCTCACAAATATCTCATTTATTAGACACTAGCGGCCGGTCCCGGCTTCGCACGGGTATAAAATACACATATAAAACTTCTTCCTTTAATCACTATATATATTAAAAAAAAACTATCAAAATCCGTTCCGTTATTTTAAAGATTTCAACATACCAAGGGACAGACAGAGGAAGCGACTTTGTTTCATACTATGTAGTGATAATACGTATAATAAATGAGATATTGTCAAATGTCATACAATACAAACATTTGAGGATGGATAATTAACAATTACTTTGAATGTGTACTCATTGTTCATAATTTTTTTAAAGAAATTTGGAAACCGAAACACGATTAAATTAATTAAGCTCAATTAAAAACTTTAATTTTTTTCAAAAAATTACAGTTTTTGACGTTCCTATCTCTGGAAAGTGTCTTTCGTTTTTTTAAATATATGTTAACAGAAAATATGTAAGTAATGCCAATTAATCCTTTAAATAAGTACTTAGTTTTTCTAAAATTTAAAACTTATTTTTTTTAATTAATGCAAATATACTCGTATAATTATATATTATGCATGTGAGCATTCTGTGGATGTAGTAATTCCTCCAAAAATCAATTGTTTTTAAAAAATAATTTTCAGATTTAGAAAAATCAGATCTCCTACTTAATTCAAAGTGCTTTTTACAAATGTGCTTTATTTTTCTGTTAACATATCTACAATAAAAGCTAACGTAATTATTTCTTTCCCGTGATTAGTCAAATTGAAAAGTGCATTTTTTGTGAAAGTTTGCAATTTTTTTCTATTGCGTCAAATTTATTTAGCAGTGCTTTGGTCATCAAACTTCTTCAACGAAGTGAGTGAACTACATATTAGTATACATAAAAAGTAATTGGTAATAATCCGTTATGAAATGCTTTAGACATTCGTGAGGACGATTCGGAGTGTTTGGGATCTACAGCGCCTTAAGCAAAATTTCTAGACTCGAACACTGGCTCACGTGTTTATAATACCGTGCTTTATCATTGTTTCGTCATGTGTTTTTACAAGAAATAAGAAAGGTGGTGGGATACATTCTTAACTTGCAAATTGTTAGAGTGTGAACGTTCTGTATTTGTGCTTCTCTGTACCAATATGTATAAAGGAAAACGGAAGCCATTTCAATGATTAAATGAAAAACGAGTGATACTGTAGTCACTGGTTCTATAAATCGTTCTCAGACAGCTCCGCGTGTTCCCGTTTTTTGTTTCGTCAAATTGTATATTTGCAACGTGAGTGAAATATGGTTTTAGACAAAATGAGAGCGTACTCAATATGTAAATCCACTTTCCCAATCCGTTTAAGAGATGTAAAAACCATTTGGTATCATTTGCATATATTTTTTTGACGACCCAATTGCCTGCTGTTTTTTGTGGCATAATATATTAAGCAATCACACGACTCTCTTGGTGGTAAGAAACTACCAGAATCAAGACACAATATAGATGTTATATGTAAGTCGTTTTTCTGTGAGTTAGACTTAATGTGGAAGTCTACTTGCTGTCCTACTCGTCGAAGAGAGTCCCTACCATGAGGCTTGTCGAGTTTACTATACTTGCTAGCGTCTACGTAATTTGTTTGTATGAAAACGTTGAACAATGCCTGTATTGGCAATTAATGTCACTATGATTTCATCCGTCAAGTATGAACGTAATTTATGCCAAGTCATGGTAAAGGCTCAGGGCCCTTTTTTTTTTTGGAATGACTAATGTGTAGCCAACTTCGCGGTTTTTACAACTTCACCGGACTTTGTGGGCCGAGCAGAGTGCTTAGCCCAAGACATCATTATTTAGATGGATTGGACTGTTCCCTATAACGCCAGCAACAAGGGCTTTCTCCCGGGAGACCGTACCTCGACTTGGTGCTGCGTTCTGGTTACTGGATCAAGGCCCTAACCATGAGTTTACCGCTTGTCAAGTTACTATACTCGCTACCGTCTCGGTTAAACACTTGTATGAAAACTTTAAACGGCCCTCTATTGGTAACTAAGAGAAACACATTTTTAGACCAAAAGTGTCATAGATTTCGACATGTACGAGTAACTTACCGAACGTAATCTATAATAACTCATGTTAAAGGCACAGGAATATCATACCCTCGTTATGTTGGAAAAGCTAAAGTGCTGGATACCAGGGCCAGTTGCTGAACAGCACTCTGTCATCAGTCTTGTTAGACCCAATGACCATTTAACCAGTCACGATTCCTGCAAACCTACCTAGCTTCCTCAACATTCATATAAACGTGCCGGCTTCGGCAGGGATATTACGGGTGTTTATTAAATTTATACTGGTATCTATTTACGTTTTTATGTGTATTAAAATCGTTGACTAATGCTAATGAAACAAGCATATAATTTCCTTACTTTTGGTTGGTTAAATTTTATTTGTCTTACTTGTGCACAAACGATTTGACCATGGAGTGTTATATCTATATCTCCCGGGTAACTGTCCGCGTAATCTAAATTCGCATTGTACAAGTTCTATTTTGTTAATTTTTTGTCTATCATTATTTCTATTCGACCGTTACCTTAACAATAGGATATCAATAAAGTATTGGGATATCAATAAAATATTAGGTGTCAACCAGTTGGGTATTTCATTATCTGCTTGTTCAATTAAAATCTCGTTGTTTCATTTGATTACATTTGAGTTTCGTATATAAATTTTGATTTTTACTTTACTGTGTATAAAATTGTAAAAAATATTTATTTTTTTATAATAATCCATCACTCGTCGATTATTATTTTATTATAGTCCTTTAAAACAAGCAATTTTTACGGCAATTATTAGATAGCCGATCTATTCGTTCCGGACGTATCAATAAAACACGTGTCAAATATTGACCAAGGATGGATATGTGACAAAAATTAATGAAATTTGTAAAATTTTTAAATGAGTATTGAAATAATACAATACAAATAAAAGTTTAATACAAATACAAGTTTAATTCAAAGGAATTGATAGTATTAATGTGTAATCAATAAAATTGGAAAATCTTACATTACACGAAATCACAAATTTCCCACACAGTAATGCAATAGTGATATTTCCGGATTCACTTAAAATTGCAAAAATGACTCCATGGGAAAAATATATCCGAGGCTAAATTATCGTCCTATGTGGATGTTGACGGTAATGTCAAAAATTGAATATCCTAATCCTTTAAGCCAAACAATATAAATTTAATATTTTGGTGTTACATCCTCGAGATTTAAATAACTCATATAGTCCGTCGCTTTATCTATCACAATATCACACAGTTTAGATCTTTGTTTCACTAAAAGAAAAATAGTATTATATGTTTCACCTACCTACAGTCGGGGGCGCTGTCATGCCCAACCTTCATTCGTGTTTTGTTTGTCACATCAACTACACAGTGCAAAATTAAAAAGTTAATTATTACATTCGCATATTAGGAACAAACTAAAATGAGGAAAAATTACGTGTAAGAGATAAAAGTGTTGAAGAAATAATGCGTAAAATAAGAAAATTGGAAAAAGCATTTCGTCCGCGACGACAAAGTTCTGCTAGCGAGAAAAATGGTGATGTTAATATAAAAGGTTAGGTTTGCATGTATTGGTTATAATTTCCTTATTTTAAATTAATATTTAAAATTGTTTTATCACGTATTGTACATGTAAATTGATAGTTAGGTTTATCGGAATAGCAAACATTCCTTTTTTTGGAAGTACCTACATTTTAGCAAATGACAATATATTGTATTATTTCCTCAGTGGTGGTACGAGATGCTATCCGGAAATAAATTTTAATATCTATTTCTCAGTTATGGTACGAGATATCATCCGGAATGGTTAATAATCTCACAGTGGTGGCACATGATGCCATCCGTGAATCTTACCCTCTTCATAATGTTCGTTACCTCTTACGAGATATAATCCGGAACATGACTTGTAATGCCAACATGAAGGAAAGCTCATATTTTAAGTTATGGAACTGAGTATTTGCCAACTAGAGCCGATCGCCGTAAATAATTTATCTACTATAGGCATAAATTAACAATCAGCTAAGGTTAGTACTGATCAGATTCAATCGGTTAACAAAGGGACGGAAAAAGTTTCTAAAGAAATCCTTGTCTTACGGGTAAGGCACAAACATTGGCTGAGTCTTTCGGAAAAACAGTACCGCAAGAAACTCTGAACACTGGCGTAAAATCCTACTAGTTGGTCTGCCTAAGAAAAGTAAAGATAGCTTATAACAAAATCTGTAATTCCAGAAAACTTTCGCAAAATTAAACATGGAAGTGAGCGCAGTACTGACACTTTCTTCTAAAAATCGAGATGAAAGAATGGAACAGTCTCAAAACTAACTGGGTTCCGTAATAGTCTCATTAGCGAGGCTCATCAAATTAAATAATCCACAGTTAATCCAAAGATTATCTGAAATGAGTCAGATCTAACTAGATTTACACTGTCAGGAGACCTTAAACAGGCACAAATTTGATAATACTTTACAAGTTTAATAACTTTAAATTCAGGGGGTCAAACGCGACTCCTTTTTGTTCGATGACGATCTTGATGATCTTGGTGCAGTTCTTTTAATAAGCCAGCGACCAGCTGACAGAACAAACTATTCGGGAAATTTGCAACCCCCCCGTCAACAGACGCGAGGGGGCACTCACTTCTACCTACGATACTGTGCCTCGTCGATACTACGGCGAGCACTAGCACAGCCCCCTCCGCCTCGTTCAGCGCGGCGACCGCTGATGATGACGATACAACGGAGCGGCAGCGCGCTCCCCTAAGGGAGCTGCGAAAGGAGGAGCCGTCTCTACTAGAGGTATTGCACGCTGGTAGAATTAGACATTTTTTCTACAACTGGCAAGCTATTACTACTGGTCCTTATGTCCTCTCCTATGTAAAAGGATACAAATTGTATATTTGATATTTTCCATCGTCGGCGCTTGGTAAAACTTCCAAATATTCATATTTTTAAAACGTATCAAAGTTTTTTGTATCTACCCATTATAATGAATTTATAGTTACACATCGAAAATAATATTGTTGAGTAGTTTAAGTTTTAGCCTTGATGATGCTGTATAAGCGAAACCGGTAGGCTACTAATTACAAAGTAATAAATTATAAGTGATAAGTAAAACAGTACAAGTGTTTCTTTCTTTAAAAATATGAATACAAATTGTATTTTGAACCTAAACGTTTTCAATTAGTAATTCCGACAAACTAATTAATATCAAATAATTTGTACATGACTAATGTTTATCTTAAAGAGTCATGCTTTTTAGTGCCGGTACAGCCATCTGATTGGAAATACTTACGATTCCGATATGAAGGGTTGTACGATTTCACCTGCTGATC
This sequence comes from Calephelis virginiensis, assembly GCA_002245475.1. Classification (NCBI taxonomy): domain Eukaryota; kingdom Metazoa; phylum Arthropoda; class Insecta; order Lepidoptera; family Riodinidae; genus Calephelis; species Calephelis virginiensis. The sequence goes on from NJDC01008713.1 coordinate 5,976, forward strand.
TCAAGGCCTATGTTCGTCTTTTAACAAAAATTTTAAAGCCAATTTGTTGTTAGTCTGTTTAAGTCTGTATTATATATAAATTATTCTTACGCTTATTGCATTGCTACTGTAAATTTTCTACTTCTTCGGATATAACATCTCACATAAATTTCGTTAAAGATCACTTAAGGTAAGTTCAATTAACCATAAATTATTTAGACCAAAAGTAAATGCATTTTCTGCAATGGCCGAATTAGTAACAAAATTAAAGACCTAAAAACAGGTTTTCATACTGTTGGTCATAAATAGCTCCTTAAAAATTAGAAGAAATGGGTTAAATGGTTCTGCACTAGAAATATTTAAGTTCTGTCTTAAAAATAACACTACTAGTAAAAATAGCTATAACACGAAGACGTCTTAGAATCAAAACATGTAGGATTCTCCAGAGCTCTATTTTTGGACCATTATTTTTCCTCATCTACTTAAACAGTAGCAAGGACATTGATTTTAGAGGTAACGTAACTTTAGACACAAGTGTATTTTAGTTCGGGAGTAAAACAGAATTTGCGATAGACGATGCACAACTTCATTTCAATCTTTTAAACTCATGGCTCTAATGTGACCTTTTAAATGTTAACATTGCGAAAACTAATAACATTATTTTTGCAGCTAAAAAAAGAAAAATCGAATTTTGCCACCTTTGAAAATAACCAACCTATTGATCAAGTATATCAAAGTGAAAGATATCTAGAATTCATATTTGATAGCGGCCCAATATTAAAAAATGCATTTGGATACAGGTAAATCGAAACTACTGTGTCTTTCAGGAGCATTGAAAGGAATAGTACGATATCTCCTAAAACAAGTTTGGTACACGATATATTATAATGCTCTTGTTAAGCATTGACTACCTTAAAAATGTTACATAATTTACTAGAAGAAATACATATACATTTTTTTTACTTAAAATTAAATAAGGAAATGCTAATAATCTTATGTTATATACGATAAGGACAAAATACAGTAAAGTTAAGATCCTGTACGACGATGCTAAAATTTATAACAAGATACCAAGTGAAAACAAAAACAAAATAACTTTCAATTTTTTTTATAAATATTGAATAATCCTATACGCAATGAAAAATAATATCAGCATACATTAATGCATCTTTCATTTAATACGCCACAGAAAGTAAAAGAAAAAAAGGAATAAACATATAACATATATACAAACAGACTTCTAAAGTCCTTTTACCACACATACTCGTACGTAAAGCTTTCTTCATTTTTTTCCGTATTTAATATATTTCAAATACTTCGGTATGTTGGTCGAGTCTTATATTCGTTTCAGCAATGCAATATATTATGGTTTTTTTTTATGATATTGGAAGGCAAACAAGCAGACGGATTTCCTGATGTTAAGAAATTCACGCCGCCTAGAGACACCAAAGGTGGTAATGGTGCGTTGCCAACCTGAGGCCGGGATGTTAGGCCTCGAGCAAAAGTAAGTTTACCGGCTACCTTACCCTCCGAACCGGAACACGTCATGACGTTATGGCGGCAGGAATAGGTAAGGCGGTGGTACCAATCCGGGCGAGTCGCTGCTAAACTCAACCACCTAGTATATACCCTCACATTTTTAAAAATGCAACTAATTACTAAATATAAATAAATAAAGTGTTCTTTTGCCTCTGTGGTCTGGGCTTGACTGCATGAGGTCCCGAATCGATTCCCAGGTCGAGCAACAAAAATTTGGATTTTCCAATTTTCTAATAATAAAAGGTTTCTCGAGATTGGATATGTGCCCGGTAAGCTTGCCACCAATCACATTGTGGTACTTAGTGTCTTCGGCTAGTCTTGGGTGCCCTGGTTGTGGTGCCTCTGCCTACATCTTCGGGGATATGGGCGTAAATATACTTTTTACTTTTTTTTTGTTTAATATTGCATTAAGTAAATATAATTTTAACAGTAAAAATAGTATAAAAAATAAATAAAAGTGTTCTATTATATGTATTATAATTATTTATTATCTTTCTTACTATATAATCTTTATATTTATATTTCTTGTGTTCGTTTGTTTGTCACCGAACTCTTAGATGAAAGTTTTTGTGTGTGTTAAAAGGGATCAGAGAATGGTTTAGATTGATAATTTGGTCCACAGGAAAATGTCGTTTTAAGATTATTATTTTTATTTGAGAGTAGTCGTTCATTTTAGATTGCTTTAAATTAGGTCTTTCTTTGGAATGGCTAATGTTTTGGTAACCTCGCTACGACTTCACCGGGCTTTGTGGGTCGAGCAGAATGCTCAGCCCGAGAAATCATTATTTAGATGGAATGGACTGTTCCCTACAACGTCAGCAACAAGGGCTGTCTTCCGGGAGACCGTACCTCAGCTTGGTGCTACGTTCTGTTTACTGTCCATTGGGTCCAGCAGACTGCGCTTCTATTCTAAGTTTGCTGGCTCAGCTAGTTATTTGTTAAGAGTTTTAAAACTGTGTGTTTTTGGCCGACAAGTGAACATAAGTGCACTTTATAAGAAAAAATGTTTTTCAGTGTAAGTAATTGTTAAATGTTCTTTTTAGAGAAATTAATTCTTTAAACCTACCTAACTTCGCATTAGTTGGCTTGTTTATGATACTGGAAAGCAAACAAGCTGATAGAATTCCTAATGGTAAGAAATTCACGCCGCTCGGAAAAACCAAAGGTGATAATAGTGCTTTGTCAATCTGAGGCCGGTATGTTGGGCCTAGAGCAAAAGTGAGTTTACCGGCTACCTTACCCTCCGAACCGGTAGACGTCAACGCCAACGCAAGCATAGACGTTATGCAATAGGTAAGGTGAGTGTACCGATCTGGGCGAGTCGATGCGAAACTCGACAACCTGGTCAGATATCACGGTATTAGTGACATTACTGTCACTAATACCGTGATATCTGACCAGGCTTTACAGCTATGTTCGCCTATTACGAGCTGCCTGTCAGGAAGGCAAATTTCGTATGTGGGTTTTGTCAGAGACGTTGATTTATTGTCGGTATCGCTACCTATCTGGAAGTTATAAAACTATTAAGTTACAAAATTATATTCTGAGGAGCACTAGTTCAACCCGAACAATCATGAAAACAGAAGCTAATTCAGCCAAAACTTCTCACTATTGTGTTGTTACAATATCATACGAAAAAATAAAACGCAAATAGAGAAAATAACCCATTTTATGTTACCGTTGCACCATTTCATGCCATTGGATTCAGACTCAGAACCTTTGCATGCACCTCTTAGCTCTTGGGACCAGACGCTTTTTTTAAAAAATACTGCACTGTTTAATTTTTGTAAGTAACCTTTATTAAATGTTTATAAAGGCAGTCTTTATTTTCGTGATATTGATGAGCAGTAAATATTTTGTTGTAAATTATAAAACTAAGACATTTTATGTGAAGATTCATAGGTACACACTTTTGAAAAGTATCTTCACGCCCATATCCCCGAAGAGGTAGGCAGAGGCACAACCAGGGCACCCACAACTAGCCGAAGACACTAAGTCCCACAATGTGATAGGTGGCAAGCCTATCGCCAACCGGGCACATTTCCAATCCCGCCCAACATTTTTTTTTAATTAGAAAATTGGAAAAATCCAATCTTTTTGTTGGCCGACCCGGAACTCGAACCCGGGACCTCATGCAATCAAGTCCAACACCCGGACCGCTAGACCACAAATTAAATTAAAACATTGCTATCTAAAACTTTAGAAAACATTGAGATGTTAAAAAAAAAGGAGAAATGTGTACATTTGTCTGCCTTTATAAGTGACTAAAAAGAGAACGTTCTCAATTTGACCTTTTTTTTGCATATTTGCTATGCAATTACTTATTGGCCAATAACTAATCATTTTTTAGTAAGATAAGACAAAATTCTAAGATGGTAACACACAATTTTTATACATATTTTTGCAGTTTTATTGCCCTTGATTATTGTGTAAAAATTTTCAAACCCTTATTAAAATCTCAAAAAAGGAATTTTGTTGATTACATTTCTTGTATTCAACCAGAAAGCCCATTCAGACTAAGACAGGTATTATACTTCGTCATATGTAATAGGGTGTGAAACTGAATTAGCTCTGTTTGTTTCTTATTTATTCTAACGGAGAAGATAGATATGGCTACTTTTTTACAAAACAATGTAAAGAAAAGTAAACAAAACCTTAAATTACGTTTTTGGAAGGTTCTACTTAGTACGTTTACACTAGTATCATCAAAGCGGTAGGCAGAGAGAGTATACAACCAGGGCACTCACAATTACCAGAAGCTACTATTTAGTCCCACAACTGATAGAAGATAAACGTTGATTGTATTAGAAAATTTAAAAAAATAGATTTCTTCTTAATAGAGGAATGTGTTATTTGTGGAAATTCATTTGTACAAATGAATACTGCTAATTATGTTTCGGTTGCGAAGCAGAACGCACGTTGAGTATTTAATGTATTGTCGGTACTAATAAAATAGTATAGTGGTTTCTGTTTTGTGCTTTGTGGGGATAATTTTGGGTTTTCGACTTTTGGATACTCCAATCCATTTATTACACGCCGTCTTTCCTGTTTTTTTGCGCTATAATACTATATATTTTGGCAGGAACGTGCAAATGTAATAATTTTATTTCACATTTTGACTCTGGAATTCCGCCCGGGACATCACGTAGTCCATACTAACACTCGAACACTAGACCACAAAAGTGATATACAAAAGTTTCTTCAATCTTCTCGCCTGTTTTCCTAAAGAGGTAGGCAGAAGTACAACCAGGGCACATATTTCTTGCCGAAGACACCAAATCCCACAGTGTGATAGGTTTATCGCTTACCGAGCCCGGTCAACGTTGTTTTTATATCAATCAATCAATCAAAAAAAACTTAATTCACGTAAACCATACAAGTGGTAATTGTGCGCGTCGACATTTTTATATATTACCACTGGATCGGAATCGCAGCCTCACACTGAGAAGATCCGGCGAAAGAAACACAGCGGGCTTGTCTTTTTTCAATATTAATAGTTACTTTATAAACCAAACAAAAAAATACACAATTACAATTTAATTTTAACTTTTATGTAAGTTAACAAGGTACAACAAATCACATTACAAATTGCAGTATGAGATTGAAACTTCTATCTCTTCTACATTGACCCAAAAAGGATTTACTAATTTTATGGAGAGGAGTTTTGTATACGGCTAGATTATTTTTATTTCTCGTATTTATATCGTGAACGTCGCATTTTTTTGTAAACATACATAGATTTTTTTAACGTACGTTAGGTTCTCATAATATTGTTATTATCACTCTTTCTTTTTATTGCCGAATCTGGAATCGAAGAAGAATCATGAAGTTAAATCCAACATTAGACCCCTAGACCACAGAAACAAGAAATAGCAAATAGCGACGTTAAAAACTAGCTATATTACAATTTGATTTGTAACATATTCTACTTTCGGGACGAAACATTTGTTCAAATTGTGTTTTTTTTTAATCGTATGATTGAATTGAAATAAATTGAGTCTCAATTCCAAAGTAAGCCATGTATTGTATCTTGTGAATCCGCTATAAAAATGGGTATGAGCCTTTCAGTTTCTGATGTCGAATAGCAAATTCGCCGTTTCTTCTCCTGTCTGGCTAGGTTTGGAAACGGTGGTAGTTTACGGTAGATAGAGATAAGTTAATTTACATTCTAAAAATTGTGTGTATTAATAAATAATCATGTAATCTCAAAACAAGCAAAAACAGTGTGTAAATAGTAAATCGTGAATAAATAATTAAAAACATATTAAAATATTTGCACACCACAAGTTGGTAGAATATGTAGGAACGCTTAAATAATTTTGTAACATCTTTGTAATACTCATTACTATTGTTTATTTTTATTTTTGTAATTTGTAATACCGCAAATAAACATTTTTTCTTTCTTTTCTTTTCTTTCTTTTCAAAATTTATAAAGATTTTGAATCAAGTACCTTTTTGTCGAGTACGTAAACTTACTATAATCATAATATGTTGCAATCCCCAAGTTAGTTTTTTATTTCTAAAAGTATATGAAATTTGATATCTATTTATTAATATTTACTGAAAATTAAAACAAAAACATCAAAAAAGACGACTTGCACCTCGGGGTTGCCGGCAGAAGGGAAGACTTGAATATTAACGTCGTGCATTTTTGATATTTTGGAATGGTTAGGGAAGAATTTTGCACGAATTGCTTTATCAGTATGAAAGTACTATAATTTATGTGGTAGAATACAATATTCATTTATTGCACTATCGTACACAAACATTCTACTCGACAACAAACATTCTATCGTACACAAACACGAACATTCGCGCAAGCGCCCTGCGGCGTCTTATTCGCGCAAGCGCCCTGCGCTTACGTATTTTCGATCAGGTCACGTGTCCTGACGCGAGTGTAGAAGTTTTTACCCATTCCAAAAAAGTGCACAACGCGGCTAAAGAAGTTTTTACTTCAAAAATAACACAAATCGATCTAACCAAAAAAAAATAAGCAAATTACGCTTGTAGTATGAGTGTAAAACAGCGATAAATAATAAATAGAAATACTTAAAAATATACTGGAATAAGTTTAGTAAGCACCGAGACCTGGTATTGCACATAATGTCTGTCGAATCGAACCCAAGCCTTTCGGTTGGTTAGGCGTAGCGTACAACTTCGACCAACTGTAATAATATTTGCAACTTTTAAAAAAAAAATTTAGTTATTTAAATTTTAGTTAGTTTTTAGGAAATTGAAAATTAAATGTTATAGTTTTATATATCTTACAGTTAACTAAGGCTATGGACCATTTAAAATGTAAATATGATAATGAATGCCTATAAAAGTAATACATAAAATTTAGCAAATGAAACATTAAAAAAATTCATGACATGAATTAAATGCGCGCTAAATCTGTTAACAGTTACCTGTTAAAGGCAACAGCTAATGTGAAATAACTATCTATTTCAAAATAAGTTTAAAATAAAAAACTCTATCAACTAAAATACATAATTAATATGCAATTATATCACGTTTTGTATACTCATTAAAGATTGAAGGACTATCATGAACATAATATTCATGAGATTGCAAATTTCCCGCGCACGCAAAATAAACCCCAGTTTTTAATAAAAATTACGTGACCAAACTGACTTTTTTAATATTGGGGTGACGAATATTATTACGAAACAAATGTCTTCGACAGGTAAGCATACGTATAGGTAAACATCTCTATAGTATGTTGGTCTAGTATCGAACTTGACTTCATCAGGTCCTGGGTTCGTTTATAATAAAATTATAAAAAAAGGTTTTCCATAATATATACAACATTGTCTGAGATTGGAGAAGTACCTTGTTGCCTATAGAGTTGTCACCAATCACATTGTGAGACATTCAATTACAATTGCAATTGGGGATCCAGGTAGTCGTCGATGCTCCAGTTGTATCTCAGCCTACCTTTTCGGGGATACGGGCACAAAGATATACACATAAACTCAAGTACTTTAAGTGGTAGATAATGATTTTATCGGATAAGAAAACAAAAAAATATACAGCTTTCTTGATGACAAGTGGCAACTGTGACCTACAGACGTCACATGATATGAGTCGCTGTCCTATTGCCAAGGTGCTATGCCTAATGTGCAAGTCTACCTAAGTCCTAATCTTCTTGAATGGAACACATAGGTGCCGAGAACATGGTAGCAGAAATTAATAAGATGGGGAATGGTGATGGTGGTCATTACCCAATAAATTTACTACAAAGCAACAATGAAAAATGTACAAGTGTCTTTAAGCATCTTCACGCTCATATCCCCGATGGGGTAGGTAGAGGCACACCCAGGCCACCCACGATTAGCCGAAGACACTAAGTCCCACAATGTGTTAGGTGGCAAGCCTATCGCCAGCCGGGCACATTTCCAATCCCGAGCAACATTTTTTTCATTTGAAAATTGGAATAACTCAATTTTTGTTTATGTTGCCCGACCCAGAATTCGAACCCGGGACTTCATGCAGTCAAGTCCAACAACTGAACCGCTAGACTACAGAGGCGATAAAAAATACATAGAAAGTATATTTTATAATTATTAAAACATTATACGAGTATAATAATTATTATCTTTGAAGAATTGTTTTTACCTATAATCAGGGAGCCGCGTGATGTACTGTATAATCACATAAAAAAAAATCAACAGTTACGCTCCAAGAGTGCCGGCAGAAGTGATAACTTGAATGCTAACGTTGTTTGATATATTTTTTTTGGTTTTTCCCTGTTGGTCCGGCTCCTTTGCCGAATAGACCCTCTGTCTTCTTGCCAGGCAGCTCGTAAAAGGCGAGCAAAGGCATTACCGTCACTAACACAATGATATCTGACTACTTGCTAGAATTTCGCAGCGACTCGCCTGGATTGGTACCACCACCTTATCTATTCCTGCCGCCATGACGTCAGTGCTTGCCGTTGACGTGTTCCGGTTCGGAGGACAACGTAGCCGGTATACTTACTTTTGCTCAAGGCCAAACATCTCGGCCTCAGGTTGGCAATGCACCATTACCACCTTTGGTGTCTCTAGGCAGCGTGAATTTCGGATATCGAATAGGAAATCCGTCTGCTTGTTTGCCTTCCAATATCATAAAAAAATTGGCACGGTTAGGGAATATATTTAAACGAATGAAATACTTTAATAATGGTTAGAAAAATACCATACATTATGTGGAAAAATACAATATTCATTTAATTGATTCTACCAAATCACCTCGCGAGATCTTCAAGAGTCGTCACAGCTTGTAGCTAGCTTAATAATATACGGTCGGCGAAACGAAAACCACAGCATGAAATGTTGCAAAAACATACAGTGGTTTTTCTCTAACTCCGTCTTTTGAATTTTCTATCAATTCAGTTGTGGGTGTTTTAGTTTTACCTCTGCCTATATGTTTGGGGATAAGGGCGTGAAGATAATAACTGTGTTCGCACTATCAATCAAATTTCAGGAAGACCAAATTAATTACGACAAGAAATTCAAATATAATTAAGCTAATTCAGGTATTATAATACAGGAATCAGTGTTAATGAGTCCATATTGTTTGAATCATTTGAATATTTGGCATAATTTTAATATCCGCTTTTTATTTTATGAATGGATATACGACCTTTTTTTCTCTCCCCGTCTGTTTGATAGGACAATCGCTGAAACGGCTCAATATATATAAACATTAATACAATGAACAAAGTTAATAATGTATTAGTGCACTTAAATTTTAGACTTTCTTTCTAAATGTTACGCGCTCGAAGTCGCAGGCACAGCTAGTTCATAAGATTTTAATATTAACACCCACCAGTTATTGCGATAATCTGAATGAATTTTAGATTTAAAATATTAAAACAATAGTAACAATAATATTTTTTTACAACAATTTTAGTACATGAAAGCAAAATACAAATTATTTTGCTTTTATACCTATACTAAAATTGTACAAAGGCTTAAATAGACCCAAATTTTATAGAATTTGGCAGATAAATTAAAAAAGATTTATCCTTTTTTAAGTGACAGTGAACAAGTACATGGCACATACGGATGGTAAGAGATAACTAATATATATAAACACCGAAAATTTTATAAGTGCGTTGCTAATTTATGGCCATAGGCTAATATAATCTGTGCAAGTATTCCGCAGCCCCCAACTTGCGGGTACAAACACAGCAATATCTCTATCAATTTCGCATCAAGAATAAGTAAAGTCACCACCTTCGGTCATTACTCGGGCAAGTTAAAGTTAGTTAAATTTATTCTATTTAAATATTTCTATGTATTAGAATCGTTGACTAACACACATAACACAAGCATATAATTTGCTTACTTTGTGGTTAGATTCAATTTGAGTAACTTGTCCAGAGATATTTAGTATTATTATTAATAATAAAAAAAATACGCAAGTGAAGTCGAACGCTACCGCTAGTATGTTAGAAACACGGAACTGAAATCTTTTTGTTACATAACAGATGTAATTTATTCCATATCAGTGATTTTACCTCAGATTATAAAAAATTCATTGCAAATAAAAAACGCACGTCCCTATCAAAATAGGTTTTTGTACGCAAGTGTTACAAAATAAATGGCGTTCTCAGTGAAGGTATCAGGTCGTCATTCCGGGTCGGCGTAGCCCCATTCATCTAAGTCGGCCGCCAGGTAGGCCTATTAATAAGGCCTCAGACAAGTCGCGATACACTGCTGTTTGGGGATTTACTGATAAATTGCTTCCAACCACATATTAGCTTTGTTGGTTGAGATAAAGGTACGTGACCCAAATATGTATCCGAGTTTCTGAAGATATTTCTAGAAAAAAAAAATACATGTTAGAAATATTGTTATAGAAATTAATTCTTTAAACCTACCTAACTTCGCATTGGTTGGCTTTTTTTATGATACTGGAAAGCAAACAACTGATAGAATTCCTGATGGTAAGAAATTTAAGCCACTTGGAAAAACCAAAGGTGGTAACGGTGCGTTGCTAACCTGAGGCCGGGATGTTAGGCCTCGAACAAAAGTAAGTTAACCGGCTACCTTACCCTCCGAACCGGAACACGTCATGACGTTATGGCGGCAGGAATAGATAAGGTAGTAAGGTGGTACCAATCCGGGGGAGTCGCTGCTAAACTCTACAGCTAGTCAGATATCACGGTGTTAGTGACGGTGAGCCTATACTCGCCTTTTACGAGCTGCCTGGCAAGAAATGCAGGTGGTCTATACCACAAAGGAGCTCGGACCAACACGGGGAACAAAATAACAACCTTATTTTTAACTGGATTCAAAATAACAACCTTATTTTTAACTGGATTCAAAATAAGATAACGGTCTCAATTATTCGACTGTATGTTTTTTTATATGTTTGTTGAACGATTATTCGACCAATAAAAAACCGAGTTTGAAATTCTTTTTGAGAGAGATAGGTTATGCTTACGGGGTGGTGTCAAATAGTTTAGTGGTTTATTTTTATATTTGTTGTATATGTTATAGATTGATTGAACGTAAACGAAAATGTATGTGTTATTAGGTATAACTAAAAATACATTTGGCATGTTGACAAAATTAATGTCGGAGAATTTTGGATGTTTTACTTTATTTCGAAAAAAGAATTGTCAAATCAATAGGGGGTACCTAATGAAATTATTGGAGTTAGTTTTGACAGTTTTAATGTGCTTATTTTAAATAACCCTTTTTAAATGAAATCACGGTTTTGGCGCCATCGAGAGAAAAGATGGTCGAAGTTTTTTCATAATTATTGAATTTCGTGTTAATATTGAGTGAAATTAGTCAATTTTGGTGGCATTTTGTACAATTTTGTTCAGTAAAAGTGCACAAATGAAATTATCATAAAGAAATTAGCGTATCGTATATTTTCTCGTTGCCGCCAAATCTCGTTACATGAGCTTGTGTAAAAAGGCCACCGCTATACCCAAGAGCCTGACATGACTTATTGACGACTTACGACTGATGACTAATTAAAATTCATTGAAATTGATATAAAATTTGATGCAAATTTCTACTTGACTAATGGCTAAATACTAACGTGAAGGCCAAAACTTAAAGAAAGAAAGTGAAATCACTGACATTTTCATTTGTAAATAACACCTAATATACAAAATGCGTCTTTATTTTTTAAATGCATTAAAACTATGCAAAATTAAATTCAATTTTAATAACATGGTGTCTTATTAACAATTAAATATGTGTTATAAATTTTCCTCGTCCTTTTTTCGAAGTCGGCAAAATTAATATTGTCAATAAAGTGTCTCATATTTTTAAGCGGATTGAGGGCATTTCACAAAAAAAATAATTCTCGAGGTCAAAACTATTATACTTATATTATGGTAATAAAGGGTTCCATGACAGTAAAAAATGTTATTTCAAAACGAAATTAATTGATAGAAAACACGCAAAGAAATGTATGATATAAGTTATAGCTGTTTAAGTCATAAAACTTCTTGGTTTCTTACTTACAGTTTTTGACTTAAAAGTTTTTACTTAAAAGTTTGTAGTTTTACGGTAGACAGGGTATATAAATAATATAATAATAAATAATTAAACCAGTTATAAATATAAATAATTAAAGTAATAGAAAATTTAACTAAATAATATTTTTTAACAAATATTAAAATATTTGCACACCAAAATATGGTAGAATATGTTGATATACTTAAGTATTTCTGTAACATCTCATTTACACACATTGCGCAAATGAATAATTTTCTTTATTTTATAATTATTCATTTAAAACAGTCCGTCAAAACAAAGTGTTTTACTTGTTGTCGAGCTACGTCGTACCTAGTTCGAATCATGACGTCACCAGTCTGTGAATGCGACTGCGTACGCTCCCACCGCTTTATGATTTCACCAGTTTTATTATTTGTTTACGTTATAACCATACATCTTGTATTTTTTTTAAGGTCGAAAGTATTAGTATTATCGATTCCGACCGTTACCGTTTTGGCTGATCCTTTAGATGTAACCCTGCATATTAGGCAACAGTCAACGCTCAACAAGGTCGGCAATGTTGCACTATACCGCGCGACACGCTTTGCCAGCTGACGCACTATATTTAAGCTATTGTATACCTTCTTGAGCGGGCCTTGAGCTTGGATACCAAATCCAGAAATTCCGGAACGAAAATAACCTAATACCCGCCACTCCAACCGGCACAGCAGTGATACTTTTTGGTTTTGCCATCTATCGATGAATAGCAGAACTTTAAATGACTTTTTCATCACGCTTGTCTCTTTTTTTCAGCAGTTCGCCTCTATGTGGCATTGGTTGTAACGGCGTTACTGTGCATGCGCAATCCCCCTCTTCGCTCCACATTATGATAAATCATGCCTGCTTATGCAATAGCTTTATCGCGGCAGTCTTCGAGTGCCACATGTCTTTATTTTCCTTCATTTCTTAGGCTATGAAATCTAGACAAACCACTTTGCAAATCAAAAGTTACGAGTTTTTGTAGCCGCCACAAAATATGTAGCGCATCAAATGTTGCCACGTGATAGACTTAATGTTATCAGTTATCATGTTATATATTTATAACAAAATAAATCCGTGACGTTAGAATCTTCACTTATTGACTGTATTGTGATAGAAAAAACTACAGATAAATACTATAATAACGAAATAAATCAAAATATAAATAATCCAAAGAAGTTATAGAATCTTCTAAATTCAGTAACAGCTAGACTTACTAAATCAATCGATTCCGCTATAATAAAGGCTTTAAAAGAAATTTTATTACGATTAAGATGATAGCAAACAATTTTGCAAACGAGTTTGATAAAAATACTACCAAATTGTAACAGTGACCTTGTTAATAAAGCGAAATACATGTTTTTCGAAAACAAATCAATGTTATTTAAAAAGGCGAGTTCTAATAATATTTCTAAAATTATTAAGGAATTAAATTCAAATAAAGCACCTGGTGTTGATTGCATTTAGTGCATTGATATAAAGTCTCTGTGTAGTAGAATCACATGTGCCATTGCCAAATTAATAAATATTTGTGTACGAACCGGAAAATATCCATCAGAGTTAAAAATTGGAATTGTTAGATCCATTCATAAAAACGGATCCTACAGTCATTACGATAACTATAGGCCAATAACGATACTACCGGTTATTGATAAAATAATCGAGAAATATATTTGCAGTCAGATTAATACACGTCATACAATATCATGCCTAGTGCCCAACATGGCTTTCAAAAAGATAAATCGACCTCATCACTTTTGACAAAGTTTACAGATGAAATTTAACAACTATTTAAATGAAAAGCAAACAAGTAATTGAGTAATAGTAACAAGGAATACTCTTATTTATAGACTTTAGTAAGTCATCCGATACATTAAAACATGATAAACTCTTTCAAAGGCTGGAAAATGTAGTCGTCCGTGGACCACTCCTAAAATGGTGTTGTGACTACTTAGAAGATAGAAAATATCAAGTCAAAATAGGAAAAGAGTTTAGTGACGTAATATCGGTAAGCCAAGGAACAGCACAAGGATCAGTACTAGGACCTTTGCATTATCTAACTTATGTAAATGACATGCAAAATGTCACTAAGCATAGGTCAGTGTTAAAAATTGGACTAGTTGAATTAAATCAATACGCAGATGATACATGCCTTGTTATAGCCAGTAAAGCTGTAGCAAAAGCTGAACCTAAATTGCAGGATGATTTTACTAATTTATGCAAATGGTCTCATGACGCAGGACTTGTAATAAATTTTAATAAAACTAAAATAATGCACGTACGTCCAAGTTACGCAAAAAACGTCAGCGAAAATATAAAATTAATTGCACACAAGCACACGTGTTTTCGTAACATGAATATACCTGCATCATGTATGATGTGTAACTGTGATAGATTGGAACAAGTAGCTTTCTACAAATATTCAGGATTCATAGTTAAAGAGCAATTAATTTGGAATAACCATATTGAGCACGTCAGTAAGAAGTTAAGATCAATTTTAGCTAAATTTGTTGTCTTAAAATATAAAATACCTTTCTCTTTTCTCTTAAAACTTTATAATGCGCTTGCTGAGTCCATAATCGAATATGGACTTACAAACTATGGAAGAAACTTATTTGGATAAAATATACACATTGCAGTTAAGAATACTAAAAAAAATAAAAATAAAATTGTGTTACAGTGAAAATATTGAAATCTTTAAATATTGTGAACCAGTTCATACTAAGCTAATAACGCTAATACTAATAGAACAATTGAATAATAAAGCCGTACAAACAAAAATATTTGATAAAACTTACACTACAAAAATAGCGTATAGTAAACTTCTAGTACCTAAAGTAAATAATTATTATGGGAAGCGCATGAACAAACACTTACTACCTATAAAAAAATTACGGTTTTCGCGTAGGTTCAGTCTGTAAAAGTTATTCGTGTTGCAAGCTATTTCTATTAACCGTATTTAATTTATTTATGGTTTCGAAATAGGTTCATTCACATAAAGCTCTTCAAGTTTAAAGCTGTTTCTATCACAGATTCTCAAGTTATTTATTGTTTCAGCATAAATAATGTCGCATAAAGCTACTCAAATTACAAGCTATTCCCATCATAGGGATCTCTAATTTCTTGATTGTTTCGGTGCAGTCTCTATTTCGTAAATCTCTCGATTAAATTTTCAATCGTCTGCCATTATTCCATCTAAATTATTTCTGTTGTGGGTTTCTGTAATTTTCTGGATTCATTCCTATTCCTCGCAAGGTTAGAAAAGTTCATGACTTTTTTGTGTCATAAGATATAAAAGGTCAAGGTTAATAAGATATAAAAGATATACAAGTTTCTCCTGATTATAGAAGATAATCATCAATAGACATTACAATGTTACGATGTTACTGGTGTGTCGCTATCTTAATGCCATGTTTACAAACATACCAGCTCACCTACAGCACGAAACACGCCAATCTGAGCACTGACGCAATATTGGAAAGAACAAGTAAGACGATAATCCTTATCCAGGTAAACTGCTGCACAGTATTAAACATTTAGGGAAACTAAGTAAAAGTAGGTAATGTAATTGGTAGCTCATATATATGACGCCTGACCTGAATAGTACGGGTGTTCACCTAGAAATGAGTCTGTCAGATATACATAAATAGGTCACAGCTTCGTTTTAAATTTTAAATTTGATCAGTCTAACGTGTTTTGAACAAGATCAAGTTATAAATATTCTTACACTTCATTTCACATACTCGTACAACGTCTAACAGTTTATTAAAATACTAGCTGTTCCCGCGAACTTCGTTCCGCCCGTTCAGTTTGTATGGGAAAAGTAAATTTGTTAGTTTTCCCAGTTTTCTCAAAATCGAACAGTATAAAAAGTATTCCATATCCTTCTCCTGGTTCTAAGCTAACTCTCTACCAATTTCAGCCTAACGGTTATGCTGTTCTTGTGTTATAAACAGTGTAACTAACACCACTTTCTTTTATATTTATTTAGATTTATAGATAACGGTCCTTGTAACAACAAACAACTTACTTCGAATTTAATGATTATATCAGCGAATTATGTTAAAAGTGAGCAATTGACTGCCTCTATGGTCGAGTGGCTAGCATATACGCCTAACTACACAGACCAACCGCGATGTTCGGGTTCGATTCCCGACGGGGGCATACATTTGTCTGATGAACATTTAGATATCTGCATTTGGGTCTGGGTGTTCATTAAATTTATTCTATTATGTATATATATATATTTCACTAACCTCCGACTAAATCTAGAGCTAGGAGACAGCTTCTTGATATTAAAAGGCGTGTAAAATTCAAATTTAATATTATAACGCACTATAACGTACTAAATTAAAAATGTAATATTCAGAAACTCTTATCACCTAAAAGATCTAGTTTTAATATAAAGCGACATAAATTTTAAATTTATTTTTATCGTCATATTTAAAAATGTTTTTACAAAACGCTACTACTTACATCTACTCAAATATTATTCGTGTACATAATAATAACATGCCATTATTACACGTGTTTCTTGTCTACATCAATTTCTACTGGCATGTACATGTTAATAACGTTTGAGCTTACGTAATCGAGAAATTGTATTACAAGCAAGCAACTATCTCGGAATCGATTATCGCGATGTGACAATTCAATTATAGTATAAAATACTTAAACGCCAGATAATTATTAGCGCTACAATTTGTTAGAGTAACGGTATCCATAATGACCAACAACGGGTGTGAAAACACATGAAAGATTATCTGTTTTTAGGTTTTGATATTTAAGTTGCATTGCAAAGATCATAATCTTTTTTTATGGAACTAAACAGCGACCAAGCACGCGACTCTCTTTGATGATAAGAGACAAACAGACAATCGTGGCATATAAACACTATAGTGCATCGTTGTCCTGTGGCCAAGTCGTTAGGGCTAATATGCAAGTTAACCAGCTACCCTACCATCCGGTCTGAAATGTAACACTGTCTGTTCCCTACCCGGGTTAATACAGTCCACTGTTACCAGTGGTCTTGTTGGTATTGAAATATGTAATCTATGTTCACCTCTTACAAGCTGTCTGGCAGGGAGGCATAGGATATTGGAAAAACACGACAACATAATAACCGGAACAAAACGGAAATCACAACTAGACTAACCTCGAACAATCATACGAGTACTATCAGTGCCACTACCACCGGTGATTCTACAATTTGGCAGTTTGGATCTATTAACTTTATTATAACTTTGTTGTTGAATTTATTATAGGTCAGCAAACAAGCACATGGCTCTCCTGACGGCAATATGGTTGAAACGGTTTATATACACTCTATATGTTACAGATGTGAGGAGCATGTCAGAACTTTTGTGCAAGTCTACCGGCTATCCTACCTTCTGGGTTGGAACATTACAGTCATCATGGTGGCGGGAACAGGAAAGGCGGCGCAGAACTCGACCACCAGTTATTTAGAAGACCTATGTTTTAACGAGTGCTCGTCAGTTACGAGCTGCCTAGCAGAGAGACAGATGGTCTCATCTACTCAGCGGGTCCGGGGCAACACGGGTAACATTGTTGATGTTCTTAAAAATAATAGAATAGTCCACTAACGAAAGTTTTACATGTTTTCTGAAAAACAACTTTAGGTCAGGGGGTTTCCACTTCTTTGTTGCCAAGGCCTCCAAACCTCTAAATCCAGCCCTAAAACCTACAGAGAACACGTTATATATGAGAGAACATGTTAGTAATAATTGACAAGGTGGTGGTACCAATTTGGGTGAGTTGCATCAGCATTGCATTCTAGCGCTTGATATACTAACACGTAAATGTCTGACCACATTTATATGTAACATGATTTATAATATTTTTAAGAATAAATTGCTTTAAAAGTTTTTTATTTTAGCTTCTGTGGTCTAGCGGTCCAGGTGTTGGACTTGACTTCATGACGTCAATGGTTCGATTCTCGGGTAGGGCAACAAAAAGAAAATGTGGTTTTTGCAATTTATATTGTGGGACTTAGTGTCTTTGGCTAGTCGCGGGTGCCCTGGTTGTGCCACTGCTTATCTCTTTGGGGATATGTACGTGAAGATACTGTTTTTTAGCTTTACACTAATTTAAAATTAAATTTAATATCTATAAACTCAATGGCAAAATTTAGTACCTGTAAGCTCAATGGCAAATCAATCTTTCCAACCTTTGATGGAAGTAAAAGAAAACATTTTTGTATTTTAATAAAATAATAATGTGACTCGTCACGGGTCTTGGATTATAATATCTACTTTATTTCTAACACTGAGTCCATTGTAAATGATAAAATAGTTACTTAACCTGTTATTAGGTATCAACGAACCAGTAACATCTATTGTCTCTATATTCGACGGTTGTCAAGGAGATCTTGCTTGGTCACTATCTAACTACATAAAAATAGACACGAATAATCAATGTTTGCGGCCGTATAAAGAAGGCATGTCTACGAATAACGTAATTATGACTGAGCACTGAAAAGTATGGAACAATCTCAGAACAAAATTGCTGCTCAGAAATTCTTTGTAGTAGTAGGGGAGCCCAAGAGGGGATTTTTGGACTAACTCAGGCGCGTTAGATTAAGATATGGGAGATACCCTGTACCGTTGTTGAACACCTCCATTATGTATCAAATCTCTACATAGAGACGCGTATGTAGGGTTGTCTGTCTAATTTTTTTTGGCTTGAAAATATACTTGCGCATGTCAGATTAAAGTACGGCGAGCTTATTGCATGCCAATAAGTCCATGTTTGAATTTTCTGATGATTTGAACAAGACGTACTGGAGTAGGAGTTTCAGAAACTTTCAAAAACCAAGTTATATGTGCTAATTGTCCATTACAGCAATCTGTCTAATTGACATCTTTCTGTCATCGGAGACAAATTAGTCATATATATTATTAACATCTGATGAGTTCGGCTATGATCAAATGACTGAAATTGCTATTTTAACTTCTAGACACTTAACGCACCGCTAAAAAGAAAAACCTAACATGACTTTTTTTACTCTCCACTATTTAATCGACAAAGTGCAATGGGTCCCAATGACGCTGGAGTTACTACACATTTAGCATCGCGGGCTCCCCCACTATAGCAAATTGGTGTAGAGGTTGATAGTAACTCTAAATGCACGTGCCGGAGCAGCCAAATGTAATTTTATCTCACAGTTTGCTCGCATTTAGCAATAACTTCTTAACTAAGACTTAATTATATTATTTGCTCCAGTGTGAAGATTTTATTTCTTCAATTAAACTGTTTCTGGTTGCTTTGATTTTTTGTTTATTTCCAAATACTTACAATTACTATTTTTATATATGTAAATTAGTTAAAACCACTTGGACTTACTATCAATCTTTTTTATTTCATTCATTATTCATTATTTATGACTAAGTTTAGTACTACAAAATAAATATGTATTAACGATATCAAGTATGAGTAAGGGAATTAAGAACCAGATTTTTTTAAGCGATGCAATAGCTTAAAAATAAAGTTGTCAAGTAATTAACATTTCACATTGTTAAATAATGTCGAATGTGTGGTAGAATGGTCCAATTGTTCGACATGAGTTTATGAGGTCGGATAATAAAAGGGAAATGTTTATTTTGTCAAACTATCTACATATATTAAAATGTATCCCCATTTTGCGTTGTCACTGCATCAGGCTTGAACGTATGGACCCATGTAGGTTTTTTTTGTCGTGTTATTATCTAGAGCGGAGGAAATTGCGGGGCAAATGGGAAAAACAATGCTTGATATATTTCCATACAATTCACAAGTAGCTGAAAATATCAAACAAAACGAGGTTTGCCGAGTTTTCTAATAAAAATAATGTATGCTGGGACTAGACATGGGCCCGGATAGCGATAGATTTATATATTTGCAATCGATCATATTGTGGGGGTTTGGGTCGTTGGCTAATCGTGGCTGCCCTGGTTATACCTCTGTCTACCTTTTCGACAAAACGGGAGTAAAAAACTTTACTTTCATTATTGAAAAAATAAATTAATTAATATTCCATATATAATTATACAGTTGCTCCTTCCGCAGAGCACTTTATATGTTCCATTAAAATAAACCTGTAATTATGACACATTTATATGATTCATGAATAATCTGACACCGATTTTAATATAGAACGTTCGCTATCGAGGAACGTGGCTTCGTCGGATTGTAGAGTTAAAAGCTCTTTGAAATAACGAATGCGGCACGCAATATAGAGAAGAGCACCATCAGCGATAGTGAACGTGCGTTGTATCTGACAGGCTCATTGGAAAGTCAATATCGATGGTATGTCAAACCGTAGGCGTTACGAATCATTTCAAATTGAAATTTCACCATTTATCAGTTTTAAGCCCAGTTTCTAAAATCAACGAACCGTAAACCGACGAACGTAGCTAAGCGTTGGTCATAATTGCATAAAATGCTTAGAGTTAACAATCGAACATGAACAACTGTAGTTAGGTTCTGTACTACTCGTATAAAAACACCACTCTTAAGAAAACTACTCGTTTCTTGAATATAAGAACCGGGCCCGAGAGAGATTATTTGAACATGTTTACATATTATCCATGCTAATATAAATGTAAAAGTCTGTCTGTCTTTTAAACACTCTCAAGGCTAAACCCCTAAACTGATATTGATGGAATTTTATACGCATCTAGATTAAGACGAGGTCAATTACAGTCATTTGCAAATTCGACCCATAAAAACTAATAGGTGGTGAATGTTTATATATAAAATGTAAATATTCAACGTTGTCAAAGGCTCTGGTAGTCAATAGGAATCTACCACCTACCTATTCTTGTTGTAAATAGCATTGTTATGTTCCGGTCTAAAGGCTAAGGTACTCGGTATATTTGCACAATAGGCTTTCCATTATCTAATTCTCAGAAAAACTAAGCAATTTTAACGTTTAAGGTGTTTATAGGCCTTAATTGTATCTTATCATCTCCGTGCGATTCTTTCGCTAACCTCTAATATAAAAAATAAACACCCAAACCTAAAAGCATTAACATTATCATGCAAAGTCCTGGCTAATATTTTCAACAAATTTCATTTTGGCATAATACAAGCAGAATTCAGAAATATTTCAGTCGTATTAAAATAAAGGATTCATCATCCAGATAGGTATCAGAAGAAGTGTAATATAAGTGTAGTCATTTTGAATTTAAACTATTAACTCAATTTTCGTAAAGACCGAACGTTATCAGGTTTCGGTTTCCAACTATTTGACTTACTTATGTGTTAGTCGAGCGATTGGGAATATCTTGTCTGTACGTTGAATTTCATATTTGATATTACACGGGGCGTCAACTTTTGAGTATTAACCAACAATAAAAAGTAGCCTGTGTTACTTACTTACCTTACTTACCATAATATGTACTATCCGAGTATGTTACTACTGGAGATTACAATAAATAAATAAATTAAAAAATAAATAAATAAATAAACAAATAAATAAATAAATAAATAAACAAATAAATAAATGAATATATCCCTGGACAATTCACAAAATTAATTCTAACCTTAAAGTAAACATAATATATGCTTGTGTTATGGGTGTTAGTCAATGATTCTAATACTTAGAAACACTTATATAGATACCAGAATAAATTTAAAAAACACCCAGACCCGGAAATGCACCAGACATCTTATTGTTCATCATACAAATGCCTGCCCAATCGTCACACAATAAATTTTATAATTCTAATAAAGATCCATTTCCAACCCATGGTACAACTGATATATCCAACTGTTAGTACTACGGGTATATAAATAACTGTGTTCCAACTACTTGTACTCGGGAAAGTTTATTTAACCGTGGTATTAGTTGGAAAAGGAGTTCAACTAACTGGCTGTACTGGTAGGAAGTTAACTTTATATATACAATTCGAATGTTGGTGGATGTAGGTACCTGGGGAAAACCAAGGTTAACATTCGACGATGAAATCACTCGGATATTATCAGAATGTGATGTCAAGAGTCTTCGGAACCGACGTGTTTGTATGGAAAGAGTAATGAATGTTGAGGAAGCCTGGCAGGTGTGCCAGGATCGTGAGAGAGAGAGAGAGAGAGAGAGAGAGAGAGAGAGAGAGAGAAGGTCACTCTGTCTAACCTGTAAGGAACTTGGTGTGAAGATATATATGTATATATGTGTGTATTTAGACTGACTGTAATGTTAAAGGAAAAAGGGTTATTTTCAAATACTAAAGTAAAGTAAAAAATTACATATAATACAAAAACAAAAGAATACCTTTCGGTTTTATAAAGACACCTCTTTTGTTTGTAGTTTTTGGTACTTTTTGATCTCTATGGTTTTCCAGTTGCACTTAGAGCTCAAAAGATCGAAAAAGGGACAAAACTATATGGTAAACATTTTTTAAATTCTGTTAAAAACTTGACCGAACTCAATCCTGTTAGTAATAAAATAAATTAACTTCCATCTTACAACCACAAAGTACTTTAAATTGTAAAATTTATTGTTGTTAACAACCCTTAAGGAAGCAGATTATTTGCATCAGCTTTTGTAAAACAAAGACGATTACTCGAAACGTTAACCCTTTGACTGCTAAACATTTATTTGCGTGAAAGGAATTATTCAGCTAAAATTTCTCCATTGAAATTCAGTTCGGGGCCTTTACGACCGTCCATCAGCCTTAACCATTTCACTTCAAATCTAACACAATGCTCACGAATCGCTTAAGCTACTATTAAAGTTGTAAGAAGATGAATCTTCTTATTATTATGACAGATTTTGTTTCTATCAAAGTATTAATTAAAACAAAAATGACCTCAAAAGTGGCAATTGACTTCTGTTCAAATTGAAAAATATGTGATAAATTTGAAAAGAAGATAAACAGTAACAGATTTTTTTCAGACTAAAAAAAATTAAAATTTCAAAACAGCAAGGCATTGATGCCATTTTTAGTTTTCCTATTTCAAATTATAAAATTAATAGTTATAAACAAAAGTCGAAAGTCATTTATTCTGTGGCTTTAGGTATTACACTGATGATACACTTCCAAAATATTGGTCTCTCAAACCTACCGAGTAGGATAACCCTAAAAGAAGCACACTATTGGTATTTAAATGTGTAAAACGCATAAAGTAATGGTGGTAAGCAAACAAGTAGAGAGATATCTTAATGTACTCAATTTATAGATACCTATGGTGACCGTTGCGACCTACAGATTGCGCATTAAACTTATTGCCTGAGCAACACAATCAAAATAAATTTATTCAAGTCTTCAACCTTTTAACCAAGGTATTTTGTTGAATCAGACGTTGCTTTTCGGTAATCTGTTACAAGTGATGCAGAAAAGGCCCTTATTTCGCTATTTCCGCAGAACATGTGCAACAGTCGTTGTGAAAAATTTTGCAAATAACACTGGACATGACATACGCTACAAGTAACTTACACTGCGTCGTTTATAAGTACGGTATGCTCGATACTTTTTTTATAACATTCGAAGGCAAACATGCAAACGGATTTCCTAATAGTAAGAAATTCACGCTGACTAGAGACACCAAAAATGATAATGGTGCGTTGCCAACCTGAAGCTTGTATGCTAGGGCTAGAGCAAAAGTAACCTTATCCTCCAAACTGGAAAACGTCAACTACAAGCGCTGACATAACGGCAGCTACATTTAATAATAAGTAAAACTGTCAAAGTAATATAAAGTGATTTAACCATAGTTGCTTAACCCAGCAAGTGGCCTAACTTATATAAAATTAAATACACAATAGTCAATAAAAAACAAACACGTAAACTTGATACTTGTTCCACAGAACACCAGTATCAAACTTGTTCCACAAATTCGCTTAAGCTGAAATTGAAGGAAACGCCGTTTACTTGTGTTCATTTAAATCGAATTGGCAATTACGAAATGTGGTTTTCTTACTCTAGACCAGAGCTTCCCAACCTTTTATTTATCGAGGCACACCGAATTTTTCATACATTTTTCGATATTTTTCAACCTCTCTTTACTTTTCAATAAATACAAGAAAACCCACATTATTTGCAAAACTTATTTAAATTAAAAAAAAATAAGATTTGAATAAAAAAAGAATAACTGAATGTTATAAATCAGAAAAGAATAAGGAATTAATAAATGATATTATGTTACGTGTGTAAGTTAAGTTTTAAAATGTGATGCAAAAATAATAAATGTAATTATTATGGTTTAATTGCGTATTATTTTTCTAAAAAGCAAAAGCTTTTAGATTTGGAGATGTGCCCCCTAGTTGAGAACTCCTGCTCTAGACTGACATTGTTTCCGTGTTCTTGTATTTAAGAGCATTACTCTTGTCGAAGCAATTTCCATTCCAATTATTCTCCACTAGACAGTGTCTGCGCAAGCATGCGTGTTAAAGTTATTACTCGCGGGAATCCGTTTAGATATCGGGATAAAAAGAAGCCAATGTCATTCTCCGGCTCCCTATCTCTACACAAAAAAAAACGTAACCCTCTTTTGTTGCGTCGTAAGAAGAACAAATAAACATACTTTCGCATTTAAACTCGTAGCTGATATAGACGTATAGATTCTTAGGGTTTCAAGACGATGACTGCTCCACTAACCTTAATGGTACAAACTGGCACATTGGCCAGTCTCCCATTCGATGGTGTTTGATCTGTTACCCTGCGCATCCTCCAGTCCAATATCCGGTGAACGCTTACTATTTAGGTATCCATACCCAAAGGGCAAACAGAAAACCTTATTCCTAAGCCTCCGCTGTCTGTCTGTCTGTCTGTCTGTCTGTCTGTCTCCAGGCTGAATCTCATAAAACGTGACAGTTAGAAAGCTGAAATTTTCACAAATTACATATTTCTGTTGCTGCTATAACAACAAAAAAGTATACGCTATATATATAATAGGTAGACGCTTCAAATTTTCACAGAATATTTACATATATATTGCCTTTCAAAACAAATAATTAACCTAAAAATAAAGTAAATATTAAAGGGGGGCTCCCATACAACAAACGCAATTTTTAATAAATAGATGATAGCACGGATTACGGAACCCTTCGTTCGCGAGTCCGACTCGCACTTGGCCGGTTTCTTATGTGATAAGTGACAAAACGAGCACACGTATCCCATTAACTGTGTATACACCATACATGTTATAGACACGTAGCTATCTTATACCCAAGGTGTTATACCAATTGCGAAAGTCTACCAGCTACCCAAACCTTCGGGCCCGCAGTAATAGGTAAGGCGGTGAATCCTTACCCGGAAGCGTTGCAGAAAGGCAGTCTACCATTAGTTTTCTAGTTAAATAATAACTAATTTAACCTTTGCTCGCTGCTTACGAGGTACCTTTCAAGAAGGCAAGTGGTATTTTCTACACCAAAGAGCCATAGCAACACGGAGGAAATTTAGCTCCGGCTGTTATTGTGGAAGTCATTTGGCTATGATATTATAATATTCTTGGATAATTTAGATTACCTTATCCTAATGACTATTATGCGTTGGAAGTTTGACCCCCAGTTGTTGTTGAAGTTGTTTGAAGAATGCATATTTAATGTATTCTTAGCTGCTCTTCACCTATTGAACTGTTTTATAAGTATTTTGTTTAAATAATTAGTAGCCATTTTAATTCTAGATACAATAAGCCGCGTTAACGTTGAACAGTTTAAACAATCGTATTATGGAAGCTTTTATAATAAAGTAAAATAAAGAGTCTCACAGGTATGAAATCATGATTTAGTAGTCAGTAAGTGGTTGGTCCGGGCTACTTTGCAGAATAGATCGTCTGCTTTCTTGCCAGGCAGTGAAAGGCGAGCATAGGCTTGTCGTCACTAACACCGTAACATCTGACTAGGTGGTAGAGTTTCGCAGCGACTGCCATAATAACATCAGTGCTTTCCGTTGACGTGTTCCAGTTTGGAGGATAAGGTAACTGCTCGAGTCCTAAGAACCCGGCCGCAGGTTGGCAATGCACCATTACCACCTTTGGTATCTCTAAATTTCTTATCAGCAGGAAATCCTACTGATTGTTTGCCTTCCAGTATCATATAAACATGTAAACATAAACAAAAAACCTCGTGACAATCTGACAAAACTATTTTTACGATTCTATGCTTACATAAAAGAAATTCACTTAGTAAATGTTCAAAAGAAATCTGCTTCTTCGCATGGAATCATTTCTTAGGGATTGTCGTTTTTTAGATGCTCGAAAGGCGGAAGAAAATTGTTTTCTGATTGACGAAGATTCTTTTATACGAGATCAGCGAAATGGGAATGTGTGCTCTTTTTGCAATCGTTTAAAATATGATGATGTGGTTATTTCATGTTACGGGATAAATTGTCATAATGATTTCAAAACTGATTTTTTTTATAAACCATACTTTGACCATCTCGTTGGTCGAGTGGCTAGAGTGCGCGACTAACTATAATGATCAACCGCGAGGCTCGAATTCCATTCCCGACGGGGGCAGGCATTTGTGTGATGAACATTTAGATGTCTGCTTTTCCAGGTCTGGGTGTTTATTAAATTTATTCTGGTATCTATTTAAGTATTTCTATGTATTGGTATCGTTGAGTAACTCCCATAACACAGGCATATAATTTGCTTACTTTGGGGTTAGAATCAATTTGTGTCACTTGTCTAGGGATATTTATTTATACTAAGCAAAAAAGCGGTCAACTTTTCTCATGGACACCCATTGGAGATGGATATATAAAAGAAGTTATTAAAGTTTCTTTACTGACAACACTAATCCACCGCCTTACCTATTTCCGCAGCCATATAGACTTTGTCATGTTCCGGTCCAGCAGGTAAGGCAGCCGGTAGACTTGCACAGTAAGCCTAAACTCCCGGCCGCAGGACAGCAACACAACTGTTACAACTATGGGTTCTGCAGGCCACGATTGTCTCTTACAATCAAGAAATCCTTTTGCTTATTTGCTGACCTATCACATACAAAAATCTATAAAACAAATATTATCCGTGGAATCTTAGACTAAACGTGCAGTCTTACCAGTAACTGGGAGAGAACTTTTTATGTGACTAGCGGCACGCCCCGCCTTCGCACGGATATAGAATATACATATAAACCATCCTCTTTAAACACTTTAGCAATTAAAGAAAACCGCAATCAAAATCTGTTGCGTAGTTTGGAAGATTTAAGCATGCAAATCCACATAGGGACAGAGAACGCGACTTTATTTTATACTGTATAGTGAAGATAACGAACAAGCATACGTTTCTCCTGATGGTAAGAGATCACCGTGATTCATGTACACGATAGATATTGTACGTCTGTCTTATGGTTGAGGTAAGAGGCCAATAGTGCAAGTCTACTGGCTACCCGTTGTACCGGAACATACTCGTAGCACTCGTCATAGCTTCAAGCAAAGGTAAGGCAAGGAATCTTTACTAGAAAAGTTGCAACACGGCACTTTCCCACTAATTGTACTTTCCACTAGCCAGTACTGAACACCAGTTTGGCGTAGCTTTCATATTAAAAATAAAAAAAAATAAGTTTGCTATGTTTTTCGCCTAACTTACATCGACCAACCGCGTGGCTCGGGTTCGATTCCCGACAGGGGCAGGCATTTGTGTGATGAACATTTAGATGTCTGCATTTCCGGGTCTGAGTGTTTATTAAATTTATTCTGGTATATATTTAAGTATTTCTATGTATTAGAATCGTTGACTAACACCCATGACACAAGTATATAATTTGCTTACTTTGGGGTTAGATTCGATTTGTGTGACTTATCCTGAGATATTTATTATTATTTTTTATTATTTATTTTATTCGCCCAAATAGACACTAGCTGCCTTATATCTGAAAGCCTTTAGACTTACTTTCAAATCATATGGGTTATAATTTTTCAAGTAAACTTTATACAAATTCTGGTTTGCTATGTATCTATGGAAGTCCCGCCTCTTATTACGTAGTATTTAAATACTCTTTGCTGAACACAACAACGATGAACACAAACGTTGTAGCGATAAGAACGGAGTGGTTACACTAAGTTCTTTATTAGCTAATATTTGCTCTAATTATAATATTTGCTCTATTTTATGTTAAAACATCTGCGACGATTTTAATGAATTTTACTATTGTAAAAGATTAGATTTTTGAGAGATTTTTCAAATACTATTTGTTTTTAATCCGAAACTGCGTGCTACAAAGAGCCACTTAAGAAAAAGTGTCAATACACAGGTCTTACGACCGAAGAGACATTAATCATCTTTTAATCAGTCATTAAAGCCGTATTTAGAGACCGACATTAAATGGATCATGGATCGTTAATTATTGTAACCGTTTTATAGTCAATAACACGTAATCCGTTAATAAAACCATTAGTAGTGTTCCTAAAACTTACTGAGAGTTGCTCAAAGTAACACAATTTTCTTGAAGTTAGCAATCAAGAACGAACGAGCGTAGACAGATTTTTATTATTCGTTAAATAAACTAGGTAGTTAAACAAAACTATTCGTTTCTTGAATATAGGAACCGGGCATTAGTTGTCATTTTCCTTGCAATTTTGTGGCCTACTGGTAGAATAAACATCAATCGACGTCTCTGAGCGCGGCCGTTAATATAACTCCAAGAAGAGGTTATTGGAAAGTTTTTAAATGGGAATAGTTAATGGAAGAATGTAGGTAATTTCTCCATTAAACTGATCGGTTAAATAAGAAACAACAGAAAGTCTATTACCATTTTAATTTTCTCCCTCACCATAACTTTAGTTCTCGCCTCTCTTGGGACCCATTCAATGATCCAAGCCAGATGATCAGCAAATGAAACGTTCTAGCTCTAAAGTACCAACTCTGTGATATTAAATAAATTTTTGTTTTGATGGTCACAAATCATTATAATACAAACCCATATCACCCCCGTGGGTCCGGGTTCCTTTGCAGAATAGACCATCAGCCTTCCTGCCAGGTAGCTCGTAAAAGGCGAGCATAGGCTTACCGTCACTAACACCATGACATCCATACCAGATGTCATATCCTACTAGGTGGTAGCGTTTCACAGCGATTCGCCCGGATTGGTACTTGCCGTTGTTTTGTTCCAGTTCGGAGGGTAAGGTAGCCAGTAAGCTAACTGTTTCTCGAGGCCTAACATCCCAGCCTCGGGTTGGCAACGCACCATTACCACCTTTAGTGTCTTTAGGAGGCGTGAATTTTTTACCATCACGAAATCCGTCTGCTTGTTTGCCTTCAATTATCATAAAAAATCTTTTTTTATATAAAAATAAATCGCTTTTCTCCTGAAGATCACATCCAACGTGAGAGAATGGATCAATTATATCGCATATTCATTTTGGTGTGTTGATTTATTGTCAGAAGGTTCTTATGTTAGGAAAACAGTACAACTGCACAGTTTCTATAGAGTCAGATAGCTTTATATAAAAAAATCAACCACGCCTGAAAGGATGGACCAACTTCTGGTAATTCTTTTTTATTGTGTTAATTATTATCACAACAAGGTGCAAATGAAAAAAAAAACAGTTACAATAGCTAGTATTATTACAATTGTTAAACGTTTTTATATATTGAGGCCCATTTGCACTTTTCTGGGTTAAGTATTTAACCCTGAGCTTGCTTCTAACTGGAGTTAAATTACTTCTATTCGATAGTTTTACTCGTCATTAATTTAGACCCTAGGCAAGTGGCCCTAATTCAGCAAACAAACACACTGATGCTATCCAAATAGGTAGAGACACCGTAAATGTTAAAGGGGTATTGCTGCCATGTCGCCGCGAGTGACATTCGATGTGCAAGTGACGGTCTCCCACCTCATGATTTCCAAAGCACTTAATACCTCGCATATCACTTTTGTAGATCAATTTACCAAGTGCGATATCCAATCGGATACTATATTATGTCGGATCGAATAATCATTTCTTAAAGGTGGGCTCTGATCCTATGATACTCCTGGTGTTACGGGAATCAGTGAAATGCGCTGAAAACTTTCTAACAAGTGACCCACTTACCCGTTTGCTTCCTACATAGGAAAATAGCTAGTTGGCTATCCCCAATCTCTTCAATTAGAAACATGCTATAACGGCAGCAAGAATAGGCAAATTGCTGCAACGTGCAATTTATTTATTTTTTTATAGAAGAGGAGGCAAACGAGCAAGTGGGTCACCTGATGGAAAGTGATCACCTCCGCCCACGGACATCCGCAACATCAGGAGTATCACAGATGCGTTGCCGACCTTAAAGGAATGAGTACGCTCTTTACTATTAATGAGACATGGTAGTCTCTAATCATCAGAATCGCGTGCTTGTTCGCTATCCTATTACACAAAAAAACTGCAAGAAAGAAAAATCGGAAATTTCCACAGCAATTTCCATTGAAATTACAGTAACTCGCTGAATCAGTTTAAAATTTGATGAGTGGATCGGTGTAACTTGTTTGCTTTCCATTAAATGAAGTAGATCCCAACTCAACTCAGCTCTCACTGCGGTTCAGTTAGCGCCCGAAATGTAAAGGTGAATTCTAAAACTCTGAAATTCGCACAACTACTATTGAATAGTGGATTTTATCACTGCTCTAGTTCTTTTTTTTTTGTAAAGTGACTTTTTTCATGTCTGTTTTTCATCAAATTTGCAAGTTTTTTATTTAAGTTACTAGTTAATGGCGGTGATTCTGTTGGTGCAAAGAAGACGAAATTGAAAAAAACTAAAACTAGATGCATTGCCTTAAACTATTTTTTCTGTTTTATAAAAATCAAAAGTATAAAGAGACAATCAATATTCAGTCCCAAATTAAAGAAAGCGTCATTTGAAGTTCAAAGTTTGAATCAATTTCTAGTTTGAAAAGCATAAAAAACAGCAATTTCCATTGAAATTACAGTAACTCGCTGTATAGCTTGAAAATTTGAAGAGTGGATCGGTGTAACTTGTTTGCTTTCCATTAAATGAAGTAGATCCCAACTCAGCTCAGCTCTCACTGTGGTTGAATTAGCGCCAGTAATGTGAAGGTGAAATTTGAAAGCTGCAATTCGCAAAACTTCTATTGAATCACTATTTAACAGAAGTGGTATGAATGATTTTATCATTGCTCTAGTTCTTTTATACTAAAGCGATTTTTTTCGCATTTGTTGGTGTTTAAGTTACGAAATTTTCAAGCGTTTGTTTAATTTATTAGTTAATTGTGGTAATTACGTTGTTAGAAAGTTAACTTAAATAATAAAACTAAATGTAATGTCTGGGATTTCATTTTTGGTTCTATAAAAAAACAAAGCAACTAAAACAAGAGAAAGGGATGTAAAACAAATATATCCTTTAAATGACCTAAGACAAGCTAGCTAGCTATCGTGGAAAGACATTTAATACAAAGACACAGATATCGGAGATGATAAAAAGGCTATTAAGTTTTGAAAAGTAGAAAAGCCGAGAGGTACAATTAGGATTGACGTTTAAATGGTGCTGACGATAAATCGTTAGGATCATGTAAGCGTCAATCAGGAAATTCAATTTTAAGTGGGGAAATCAAGTTATCGGGCCAATCCGTGCGTTACTGCAAATATCTACTCGTATGTATTGCACTTGGTAGAGGTATTAACAGATAGTTAACTTAGGGCCACGTGCACGTTTCTAGTATTTAACTCTTACTTAGCTTCAGAACTAGGGTTAAATGGCTTTATATTTGACAGTTTAACTCATTATTAAAGTTAACCCAGAAACGTGCAAGTGGTCCTAAGATACAAAAACGTGGAAGTATAGTTTTAGTTTAAGATTTTCAGTACTCGTACTTAGTGTTCTCATTTGATTTGTTCAAACGAAAATTAGTTTTCTTTTAAAGTTCACGGCTGTATAATTACCACCAGTATCTTTATTAGGCTTGTTCTACATATATAATAATCACGCCACACTATTTGGTTAAACTTAATAAAAAAAAGTTTTATTATATTACAATAAATTATTTTTAAAAAGAAGATTCAGCAAAAAATTAGAACATCATGTGCAAATTTATCAAATGACTATCTATAAGTAAACTGGTCATACCGCGCCCATAAATCATTTAAGATAGCACGCGTCTAAGAATGATTACGCACCGCGCTTATTAAATAATAATATTATTTCATAAATTATGGATTCCCTAATCCAAAAATTTAGACGAAAACAATGTCAAATCCAAATTAATAAAATATTTCAAGTGGCTATCCGAATGTACTTCCACAAACTCTCAGTAATTTATGTATTCTAACTATTGTTGTATTAATATTAGTTGTTATAACATTTTTTTACCGTTGCTATCGACCATTATGGACTCATCGTACTACATTGAAAAACCAACAGCGATGTTTTTGTAGCGGCAGTATTCGTATCTAACCACGGCTTAACCGTTTTTTTTTATTTCTACGATATAACTGTGGTTGTCGCAGTATGAATCAAGCCTTATAGTCTTAAAGACATATTATAACTAAATTGCAAAATAATTTGATAGCCCTAATTAAGCTAAAAGTTTGAAAATATAACACATAAACAAACACACATAATTTCAGTTGACCTTACACTATATAAAAGCCACTATCCCGCAAACTGTACTATCTAAACACTCTTCATGTAATTGCTTTCATATATTTTCTGATCGTCCTTTCATTATTTTCATTGGATAATTTTTCAATAGAAGTATGAACACAAGCAACGCAAAATAATAAAACAATTCTGAACTAGTTGAACGGATCAAGTTGAATGAAATTTGATTGGTTTTTTAATCCGGTCTTTATCAAGAAAGGCTCGCGAGCAAAGCGTTCGCCTGGCTATTGTAGTGATTGAGCTAAGTTTGCTACTTCATTAAAACTGTTCCCCAGCTATATCGGTAATCTCAAATGAAATTGAGGCTGTACTCAGAAGAGTTGCTCGTACAAAGTTTTACTCATTTCAACGTTCGTTCTTTGGAAGATTAATGATTGCTTTTTTATGGTGAAGTGTAGATCCAGTTTTTTATAAAGCGTTTTTTGGCAACACCTTTTATATTTTAGTGTTTAGGGAATAACTATACTTTAGTAATATGTATAATAATAAGATCTTCACGCCCATATCCCCGTAGATGCAGACAGAGGGACAATCAAGGCATCCACGACTAGCCGAAGACACTAAGTCCCAAAAAGTGATAGCAACCAAGCAAATAATATCTAATTCCGGGCAACTTTATATTTATTAGAAAATTGAAAACTCACTATTTGTTTTTTTGTTGCTTAACCCGGGGATCACAACCGAGACCTCAAGAATTAAATGTCAGACCGCTAGACTACAGAGGTGATTAACATTTATATAGTCATTACGTCACATATGCCTCTGCCCACCTTTACGGGGATATAGGCGTAGATATATCAAGTGTTGATTGACGTCTCATAGTGCGGTAGTTAGACTTACAATAATGAATGTAATATTCTTACAATATTATTGCGCGTAACTTATAACTGATAACCTTAAAACCTTTTTCCTTTGACATTGCAAACTCGACACAAAAGGTAATATATAAATATTTACTTAGTTGCGATAGTCAATTCTCTTTGTTTTTTTTTTCAAAGCTAAAAACAACACGGCTTATACTCATGAAATGCCTGAGGTGATGTGGATACGAGTAAATCCATCTTTTGTAGTCTTTGACCGCCTCGTTGGTCGAGTGGCTAGCGCACACGCCTAACTACATCGACCAACCGCGAGGCTCGGGTTCGATTCCCGAAGGGGGCAGGCATTTGTGTGATGAACATTTAGATGTCTGCATTTCCGGGTCTGGGTATTTATTAAATTTATTCTGGTATCTATATAAGTATTTCTATGTATTAGTATCGTTGACTAACACCCATAACACAAGCATACATATTTGCTTACTTTGGGGTTAGATTCAGTTTGTGTAACTTGACCAGGGATATTTATTTATTTATTTGTTGGTAACGTACCTAATAAAATTTTATTTTAAAAAGTTATCTCCATTTCGAAGAGTCTACCTTAAAAAAATATATTTATTTCAATAAAAAACGTTAACATAATTAGCATGGTGTGGAGATCTTCTTTTAAGTAATTCACTACTTGTGTTAGAAGATCTCACTCTTCCTTTATCTAACTAACATTATTCTTAAAGATTTTATTTTTCCTATTCGTATAGTTTTACAAGCCTATAACAATGTTAATTTTAATTAAATTAATACGAGTATAATTTAATTTTAATTAAATCATAATATTATTTATTAGAAAAATGAATGAATAATGTGTGTGTGTTAGTGGTTGTGGGTGAAGGGTGAGAAAAAATACTAATTTAGGTTTTATAAACACGCTGAAAAAGTTTTTCTGTTTCTTCATACTCAACCTTTTTGAGCCAGGTTTTTAATTTTTGTTTACATATTTTACAGGTGTTTTCATATATTTCTAGTTTTCTGTTTATTGTGGTATATAAGTAGAACGTCTGTACTAAGTATTGGCGTTTTGCGAACGCTGTTTTTGCATTGCTTTTAATAGCAATAGTACCTCTCCTTCTTGTAAATAATAGATCAGGGTTAATGTTAATAGATTTATGAATTTTTGTAACTGCAATTAATATGTACCTATAGTTTGCTGACTCTTAATAAATCACTCGTCAAATAAAGATATTTAGTTGGATAACGAAAAGGTTTAAAAAACATGGTTTTTAGAAGCGTACGTTTTAAAAAAATATTTATTTCGCACCACTCTAAACTGGGATACAATAACAAATAATGGATTGAGCTATCTATAAATATACATATATATATATATAGAAGACTGGAGCTAAATGTCTCATATATTTAAATATCCAAATGAATTTTCTAATACGGTTACTAAGTTGTTCAATATGATCATGCCAAGAAAGCGGTGAGTCAACCACTATACCTAAATATTTGGTTTTTGTTACTTTTTTTAAGTTTGGGCAGTCACAAACAAAACTGCTAGAATAATGGTTACAGCTATGAATTTTAATAGTAAAATTTTGTGGTGGTTGATTTTTGCAAGGTAATGAAAAACATATGAAATTTGTTTTCTCAACATTCAGCGTAATGTAATCTACTTAACATTTAAGCCATGCTGCAATAGTGGCTATTCCTGATTCAGCAGTCGTACGAGCCTTACTTTACAACGTTTATTTTTTATTTGTCTTTATAGCCGCCTCCAAAAAGAAGGTTATCAATATTTACTTGTCTCTCCGGGTATTGATAACGATAACTAGCGTCGTCTGTTTTCGGCTTCCATTCTTACAAGGACACTCTTCTATATGTATAGTCGATCTTCTCAAAAATGGCTTGACTATTTCTTCATGATTTTTATGTGTATTTGGTACCTACATAGAAGAAAAAAATTTCCCCGTGTTGGTCCGGGCTTCTCTGACCATTAGACCATCTGCGTTTCTGCCAGACAGCTCGTAAAAGCATCACTAACAACGTGACATCTGACTTGGTGGTAGTGTTTCACAGCGACTCACCCGGATTGGTACCACCGTCTTACCTATTCCTGGCGCCATAACGTCGTGACGTGTTCCTGTTTGGAGGGTAAGGTAGCCGGTAAGCTTACTTTTGCTCGAATCTTAACATCCCGGCCTCAGGTTGGCAACGCACCATTACCACTTTGGTGTCTCTAGGCGGCGAGAGTTCCTTACCATCAGGACATCCGTCTTATGCCCGGTTCCTATAATCCACTAGGCGTCATCCGTAAATTTGACCATTCGTTT
>NJDC01008715.1:14284-56540 GCA_002245475.1 Calephelis virginiensis
ATTGGATTGATCCACTGTTAAGAAACAAGTAATCAGCAGAAACATTTTACATTTCTCCTGAATTTGTTAAAAAATATATCTCCATGTCCATATCTCCGAAGAGGTAGGCAGAGCCACACCCAGAGTACCTTCGACTAGCTGAAGACTCTAAGTCCCACAATATGATAGGCGGCAAGGCTATCGCCAACCGGGCACATGTCCGATCCCAGACAACGTTATTACTCTTATTATTTTTCTATTATAAAATTGAAAATACACATACGCCGACGTCCGACGCCGGACCGCCAGACCACAGAGGCGATGAAATTGTAGTGCAAGATGAAGGAAATTTCATGTTTATTACAGAGTGCCACCTGCTACAACCTATTATATAATAGTCAAATGTCCAACAAGATGCAAAGTGTTTATTTTTTTGTGCATCAATCACTTCGGACCGATAAAATAGGAACTAGTCTAATTTAGAAAATTATCCGATCGTTAAAACTAGAATGCCGTAATAGTGGGAAATTTGTGGTGACCAAACCTACAAGTATGCAATTTATATACTTGTGATATTGGTGTTCGTCAATGATACTCACAAATACACATATAAATTTAATAAACACCTAAACAAAGAAATACAGTCAAATGTTCATTGCCGAGAATCAAAGCCAAATTTCATGAATGTTTGGTGGCGTTAGGGGCGCACTCTAACCTTATAGTTGTTTCCTACAAAATATTACAGTTTGTGGTGTCATAGTAATCTAATACCTTATGTAATTTATAAGCGGTCAATTTATGAATAATTATGCAATATTACCTAACAATTGATGATTCAGACAAAACTAACTGTACTAACAACATGACCGTTAATGTAAACAAAGAGACTGTTAATGTACTTACATAATTATGTTGTCATAAATAATCATGGATATTGTAAAATAATAGTAAGTAAGCAATAGATTAAATAACCTCTCACAAACAATTTTTTTTTGTATTATTAAACACATAGACTACATATATAATTAAATACAATTACCATCAGGTTGTTTGACTCCA
Source organism: Calephelis virginiensis (assembly GCA_002245475.1). Classification (NCBI taxonomy): domain Eukaryota; kingdom Metazoa; phylum Arthropoda; class Insecta; order Lepidoptera; family Riodinidae; genus Calephelis; species Calephelis virginiensis. Next base: position 15,323 of record NJDC01008715.1, read on the forward strand.
GGAGTCATAGAGCGTAGAAAGTCATCCGGAGTCATAAACACTTCATGTTGATCATGATGCTGAGCTTGAAGTGTTGCAAAGTAACGAAATACCTTGTCTGGTGTTGAATATTGTCTCATGCGATTTTCATATTCAATTATCTATCCAAGCAGCGTCCAAGGCAACAATTGGTTAAAAGTAATTCTTTGACGTTATGGTAAAAGGATGTGACCATACCATCACCCACTAGTGGAAAATCTATTAATGTGTATTGTCACTATGTCACTTTTGGAGTCTGTTGACTATGAGATAGAATGTACCAATTAAACCAAGTTCGAACCTGCACCTTACCCTTTACTGCAGCTATAACATCAGTCTTAGCCATTGTGATATACCAATTTGGAGAGTAAGACAGTCAGTAAACTCGTGCAAGTGACTTTTGATCCAGGTCATGAGTTAGCATTACACTGTTATCTTATCAGATGATAATAGGTGACCAGTTATTTACCATCAAAAGATTTCTTGATTCTTCAAAATCAATGTCTTTGGTGCTGACCTCATAGATAAGTGTATACACAATACTTCCTTAATTTAAGGGTAATAAAATGAAAATTCGACACAAACTAAAAAAACTTAAACAAAAAAAAAGCAGTATACCATCAGGTTGTTTCATGCCAGGAGTTATAGCTCTTAAAAAGTCATCAGGTGTCATGAAGACTTCTGTAGCTTCTCCAAAGGTTAATTTGACGGTTGCAAAATATCTAAATATCTTATCCGGAGTTGAATATGCTCGCATTCGGTTTTCATACTCAATAATCTGTTTTAAATAAATTGAAAAAAATTAAAGTCAAGAAATGCAACTTAAATATAATTAGTAAACATAAAAAATTCAAGAGTAATATAAGAAAAAAGGCAAATAAAAAACAAAGTTATTTATCAACACACGTCATTATTATACTTAAATACAATATCTATTAATTTTTAATTAATAAGTAAATTTTATAATCTATATTTTTTTTTAATATTTATATCTCCAATCCTATTTTGAAATTTGATCAAATGTGGCATTTTAAGTTGATTGATTTTGTTTGTAACAGGTTTTAGTGTTCCAACGGATGTTTGTATAGAGTCAGTTTGTGGATGACAAGGCTATAAATATATAATAATGTGACTAAAACCAAGTCATAAAATATAATATAATTGTTTACTAACTTATCTTAAAGAAATAAAATAAGGTGTGACCCCACATTTCAAAAGTTGCAAACCTTATCAAAATATTCAAAAAATTGTTAAGTCCCGAGTTTAGGAATCCCAGCTATCTATTCCAATTATTTTGTATGCAATACTGCAAAATGTTATAGCTTTGATATTTACATACACCTATTTTCACTTCAAAACCCCTGCAGGGTAGACAGAGCGTATTAAGTGCCAAATGTCACAATACAGTACACTTACAATGTAATAGAATTTGTAATGACAAATTAAATAATTTCCATTGTCTGTCCCTAGTAAAAAAATCCAAATATTTAATTTTAAATTAAGAAACACTTGTACTGTTTCAGTTTGAGTTTTAGTCCTGATGATGCAGTAAACCCTCAACACCATTTGTGGGGGAGTACAGTCCCCCACCAAGCATTTTTTTATTTTAAATCCGTGTATTCTCACTGGAATTGGACGTGTGTCTTGCTAATGTCTGTGGTTGGTAAGTTACGAGTGATTGAGGGACGTAGGTCCCCCACGAGTGTAGTAATGTAAATATAATTTTTAGATTACCTTTTCATATATTTTTTATTTTTTAAGCAAAATCAAATAAAAACTTGTCACCAGGACAGGTAGATCATATGTTAAATGAAATAGAGTCGGATAAAAATTAAAATAAGGATGTTTTTCCTGAATAAATATCGGAGTTGAGTGATGTGGAGGAGCCATAGAAACAAATGACTATGTCACAGAAAGTGATGATGAATTTGAAGATGAATCTGAAAATCATAGCCTGTATAATATAGATCAGCAGACTGACAGCAGCTCAAATGCTTTTGATGGCAAAAACAGATATCCCCGTTTATTCCATGCCATCCAAGTTATAAGACTAAAAGTGTTCCTATAAAATTTATATAGACTGATAGACAAATAAACCTATTGCGATTTTGCATGTTATACACAATATTTAAAGTTTTATTCCTGTTTTGCATTTTTAGTTATATGTCTGATAAGAAAATGAGACATATTTGATTTTAACTTTATTTTTTTATATTCAAGTAAGATATTAGATTATAATTAGACTCTAAAGTAATTGTTACTAAAAAGTACTTATTTTTTTATAAGACGTCAGAAATTTGACATTTATGTTTAAAATTTTAATAAAACTAAGTTTATATGTTCTTAATAAAGTCTTTTAATTTTTCCACAAAAATTATAAATAAAAAATATATTTAAATGCATTTAAAAGAAAAAAAAGCACATGGGGGATCTAGTTTCCCCATAAGTGTATAAATGTGGCCGTAAATAGCAAGTGGTGCTAAGGATTAAAAGTGAAACCAGTAGGCTATTAATATCATAATAAATTATAAGTGCATATCACTAAAAATGTACAAATGTTTCTTTATTTAAAAATATGAATTCTATTACATATTTAAAAATGTTAAATTATATAAAACTACATAAATATATATCATTGCAAAACTTTAAATTACCTTCCTATCCCTGAACCCAATTTTTTCTTTTTTGTACCTTTTCTTTCTATTATCAACTTCACTATCAGATTCATTTTCAACTAGTTCTTCTGCTGCTGTTATTGATGGAATAATCCTGTATTTTTCCCTAAAAAACAAATTACAATTTATAAATGCCAACAAAACTTTAGCAACATTGATGACAGTATTATCAACTCAAGTTGAATAATAATAGGCAAGCACCTTACTGCCACTGAAATAGTTTCATGATGTGTTACTTACAAAAACTAATATTAAGTAGTAAAGGCATATAGGTAATAGGCCTGGTTGCCAGGGAGTTTGTTTTGCCATGTCTTCTCCTGACTGGCTAGGGTTGGAAACGGTGGTAGGGTACAATAGATAGGATTAAAATAATTAATCTACCTTTAAAATGATTTGTAGTAACTTATTAAACATTACTAACATTATTAGTTATGTAAATGTTAAAATGTATATATAAATAGTTACATATATACATACATATCTTCACGCCAAGTCCCTTACGAGGGGTAGGCAGAGAGTATCGAGTGCCAGACATCACGATCCTAACAATCCTGTCTTGCTTGAAATGTCAGCCTTGGTCTCCCCGGGTACCTACATCCATCCACATTCGCATTGTATATCTGCTTTGTCAATCTTTCATCTGTCATTCTTTCCATTTTATTAATAGTTAATTTCAATAAATTTAATTAAATATTTGCACACCACAATGTGGTAGAATATGTTGGTTTGCTTAAATATCTTAGCTACAAATTTTTAACACACACATTCTGCACAAAAAAAATCATATCATTTCAGAAAATTATAGTTGAGAAGTACTTGTGCTATCACTGGTTGCATTATTTTAAAGATCAGGTATCTTCAAAAAGAGGATGAGAATAATAACAGAAATTTACATCACAGCATAAGATTGAAAAACACTTTAGTAATTGAATTTATAAAAAAATATTCATGATTAATGTTGCTGTAATTAAAGTCCAGTAAAGATGTAAAAACCCACAAGGTTACCAACACATTAATAGCCATTCAAAAAAGATGCTATTTATGCTATTTAAAAATATATAATACAAAAAGTCTTTAATTAGACTAAACTAAATAGAAATAATTATCCTAAAAGCAGAAGTTTGATTTAAATACAAGTACTTGTACAAAATAATAAAAAAAATGTAACCCAACTGCAGTGAAAATAGAAAATGACATTCTAACATATTCCTGAAAATTTAATATTTGGAGATCTCCTGATATCCAAAGGCGAAAGGAGGAGGAATGCAAATGTTTCACTGCTTGCTAGGCAAAAGTACAACTACAGAAGCAAATGTTTAGAGGGAACTTGAAGATAATAGTTATTACTTGATATGAAGAACCTCTGCGATAAAAGTTGTATCTCTTCTTTAAATAAGAAGGGAAAGCAAGTCAAAGCAGAATAATGAAAATATCTTAGCAACCTATCTCTAGTATATGTAGTAGTACTACTACTGGTTGAAGTATACCTTTTACTGTAGATAACAAAATCAAATTGGCAGATTATTGGAAAAGTCCTACGACTGTTGGTCAGGTGGTGGGATGTTGAGTTGACATGTAATCAATAACAAGTAACCGAGAAACAATTATTAAAATTACATACAACAGACACCAAAAATAACACTTTAAACATTTACTAATAACTTAGATGGGTTTCGACTGGTAAACAGAACGTTCACGACTCGAAGCTTATTTTTATTTTTGTAATTCTGAACCGTAATTGCAAAATAATATCTTATTATTATTTATTACAGATTACTTACCAGATTTGGTAAGATACATATGTAAATGAGCCCAATAAAAGAGAATACGCTAAATATTTGGTAGACTTTTTGGGTATTTCACTGTCTTGGGTTGAAACATTATAATATCTCCGAGGATTTGAAAACTTTTCTAAATGTATCGGGACGATGAAAGTTTTCCCAAAATGTATATCCCGTGATCTAATTAAGAATCGTGAGACTGTAGGTAACATATTGTTAACAGGTCACAGAAATCTATTTATGAAAATTTTATGTACTTATTGCTTAAAAATAAAACTCGCACATTTTATAGTAAATTAATTCATTCGCACAAATCACAAACAGAAAGACAGAACATGAAAATTGAAATAAATAAATCTGACAATAGTGACAATTGACAAATGACTTATGTAATGTGTGAGAAATGACAATTGACAATAATCAGAGGTTGTCACTTAGGTAGGTATAGAAATTTGCATCAAATTTTATATCAATTTCAATTAATTTTAATTAGTCATCAGTCATAAGTCGTCAGAAAGTCATGTCAGGCTCTTGGGTAAAGCGGTGGCCTGTTTAATCAAGCTCATGATGAGATTTGGCGGCAACGAGGAAATTCACGATACGCTAATTTCTTAGTGTTTATTTCATTTTTGCACTTTCACTGAACAAAATTGTCCAAAATGCCATCAAAATTGACTAATTTCACTCAATATCAACACGAAATTCAATAGTTATGAAAAAACTTCAACCATCTTTCCTCTCGATGGTGCATAAACCCTCCATAGGTCCTATTTCTATGTATTTCTATCGTAGCAGTACCTACCATGTACCTACTTACCTATATAACACGTCATTTGACAGTTATTTCTTTTTCTTTTTTGTTTTTTTTAAGTTAATTAAATAAGTCCCTTTCTGGGGCCGGCTAAAACTTTTAGGTCATGCTACCACGTCTTCCGTATTAATTATTCTTATACATTCATTCGTCACTATTTACAAAGTCACGTCATATTCTTGAGTAAAACGGTGGTCACCTTACACAAGCTCACTTTGGGAGATTTGGCGGCAGCGAGGAAATTCACGATACACTAATTTCTTCATGATTATTTCATTTGTACACTTTCACTGAACAAACTTAAACTAATAAAAAAAGGAAGCTAATTCCCACCTAAATTAACTAATTTTACTCATAATTTACACTAAATTCAATAATTGTGAAAAAATTACGACCATCTTCATTCACGATGGCGCCAAAACTCTTTTTGGAACGAAGTTCCTTATTGCAAGTTGTGAAAGGAGGCTAGACGGTAAAAATTATTACGAAAAGTTGTCACGACACTTTTTGCTATAGTAAGCTATTGTAAGCTTTGCGGATTGCGCGTGTTTGTTTTTGGAACGAAGTTCTTTATTGCGCGTTGTGAATGGGGGCTAGACGGAAAAAAATCTTACGAAAATGTTGTCACGACACTTTCTGTGGTCTAGCGGTTCAGTGATTGGGCTTGACTGCATGAGGTCCCGGGTTCGAATCCCGGGTAGGACATTTTTTTTATTTTTCATTTTCTATTTTTTATTATCATTTTCATTTTTCTATTTAATTTTTTTTTATATTTTCACTTTCTTTTTTTTTCATGTTTCTCTGCCTGTCTCTCTCTATTTTTGTATTTTTTTATTTTTTATGTATCTCTGTCTGTCTCTCTATAAGAGAGATAGAGATAGAGATTACTAGAGATTTCTAGAGATTGATAGAAATTGAGAGAGAGTGGGGGGGAGAGAGAACTTCGTTCCCTCCGGGTGTCCCTTAACACCTCTCAACTTTTTTTAAGTTCATTTGTCTCTTTCTGGGACCGGCTAAGACCTTTAGGCCATGCTGCCACGTCTTCCGAATTAATTATTTCTTATACATTCATTAGTCACATATCTTCCGTATTAATTATTCTTATACTGAAGACCCGTAAAGCGATGGTTACTTTACACAAGCTCACTTTGGGAAATTTGGCGGCAGCGAGGAATTTCACGATACACTAATTTCTTCATGATTATTTCATTTGTGCACTTTTACTGAACAAAATTAAACGAATTCCCACCTGAATTAACTAATTTTACTCATAATTTACACTACATTTAATAATTGTGAAAAAATAACGATCATCTTCATTCACGATGGCGTCAAAACTCCGTTATTTCTTTTTTACTTGATTGTCACTAGAACGACGTTAATAATCCGCTAGTACTGTGCTCAAGAGTACCCTGAAATGACATATCCGATTCCAATTAACATGAAATCAAGATTTGATAATAACCCTACAAATGTCATTTCCATATAGATCATTTCTAAATATTGCTGACTCTATCTTTATTGAACCGCCCTCCCTTGCACTGAGTCTTGTGATGCAAATTAACAAAGTCAAAATGAAAGAGAGGCCGGTAGAGGTAGTCTCATAGTTAAAATCATTAAGCTTAAAACTAACATATTTTATCATATCATAGTGTACAAAAATAAACATTTACACAAATTATCTATCTACATTTAATTACTAAATTATTTTTTAATTTAAAAAATGTGTGTTAACGAAAGTGCGCATTTGAATACGTATACTTTGATCATGTCATTATTTAAAAAAAATCTGTAACGAAAAAAATATGTTTTGCACTTGTATGAAACTAAAACACGTGTGTGGAATCATGAATGTAGAAACATGTTGCTAAAGCAGGTTACTTCATAATGTTACTTTTGAGTTACAGATGCACGAGTGTCTTAATTAATTTTTATGTAACAACATTAATTTTATAAAGTGTTTAATTTTCATAAAACAGCATTAATTTTATAAAGTGTTTAATTTTTATAAAACAACATTTAATTGAAACTAGCACGAAGATGACACTATTTAAATGCCTGATTCTGTACTCTATTTGCAGGGGAAAATTAGAATTTGCTAGTTATATTATCGCGATAAAATTATTTGTCTAATAATCAGCATAGCTAGTTTAGCATAGTTAGGTTTCACTATACCGGGTAACTAGAATTAGAAGGTTTATCGATTTACCTTCAAAAGTTTTCAGGCTTAGGATTGCCAGTTAACTAGGTTAATTGAAAAATATATTTGTACGTAATATTATAAAAAGCAGTAATTAAACAATTTGTAGTTTGTAATTTTCAAATTTACCTTATAGAAAACCAAATAATTATCGTAACTAACTGACATGTTAATAAATATATTCTATGTGCATTAATTACTTTTTACTGTGACATGAAACAGCGAACAAGAACACAGCACTTAAGGTAAGATAAAACCGTAACCTTCCTGTATCGACAGTTACTTTACTCTTTGCCGTAACCTGCAGACATCATAGATGTCATAGGTAAGTATGTTGTTCCCTGTGGCTGGGTTGTTAGGCCTGGTGTGCCTACCCTCCCAACGGAAACATAAGTTTTTGTTCATTTTAACGCGTCTATGGTCCAGTGATCGGATTTTTGTGATGATTAATCGCTGACGATCGATCGAGTTGATTGGAAGATAAGAGGTATAACGTATAACAAACGGCGTGGTTAATCAATACTTTTATTGTGCAGAAAAGAAAGCTGTAACAGACTCTAAGTCAAAAAAGCGTATAACATGAAGGGTCCAATTCCCACTAATTTTAAGTCTGCAAAACATTATGATGGGTTAGACAAATAAACGAACAAGAAATGATACGCTTCAATTTGACTCTTTAAAGTTTAGAGTAATATGAAAACGTTAAAATAAAATAACTTGGGATGGATTATTAAGTAATAAGAAAAAACGTTATGAATGATAGGAATTGACGAAACATTATTCGGCTTAAATGCTAGATTCGACTTGCATGTTTATAATCGATTCTAAATGTTGTACCTACAACACTGAATCTAGAGTCTAGTGACTTTTAGTGTTGCAAATTCAATTTGACATTTAGATTGGGAAACCCAACTGACTCATTATTTTTCTTGTCTGTGGGGAAGAAAATAGCACGAAGTGAAAAAGATGTTTGAAATATTTTTTTGAGTTTATTTCAAAATTTATTTCTATACGTTTATCATAGAACTCAGTTTGTGCAAAAGGTAAAATTTACAATTCCCATTTGGATTCAAGTGTAAAGCATTCGTAATTTTGATATTCGCTGTCTGCAGTTCTAATAATTCGTTTTTAAACGTAATAGAAAGGTTCGTGTTATGTAACCTTGAATCACGGGATTCCAGTATTGATTATAACATATTTAACAGTTTAATCATATTATTAAGTTATTTTTACAAGGAATTAATTCTTATCAAAATTTACGATTGATGGGACTCGCCAACGAGTAAAACTATGGTGCATTTGTTTCATACAAAACCGGGCCAGTTTAATTGGAAAAAGTAATTATATGGGTATATATCTTTATTTCGTGTTAACATATTGAATTATTATCGAAAAATATCGGTGTCAAGTTAATATTACCATGTCCCAAAAATTTAGATAACCTTAAAAATTGTGCCATGGTCACGGTCGACCTACAGAAAGACCTAAATATTTTAGGTTTGCCATGGTCTACATTGTGACTTTTTATTTAACTTATTAAACATTCTAATTAAGACTGCAGTAGCAAAATTTTACACTGGTAAGTTAAAAATATTACCAAATTGCCTGGCTCAAGCTATTTTAAGTCAGGGTTTGATTTTTTTGATACAAGAGTTGTTAAAATTCATTAGTCGTTGTTTGAGTGTTGTGATTGTTTTGAAATTCTAACTTAACTTTTATTTGATGTTGTAAATAAATAGAAGTGTGTTTAGTAACATGTGTTTTAATGTGAAATATCAAGTACCAATCACATTAATCACTTGCATCAGATGCAGATCCTACTTTATTTTTAAAATTGTAATGTTTACAGATAAAAAAAGCATAAATGTTTCAAAATTATAAACTAGTGTTACACAAGCTTTAAACTTTTCTTCTATTTTATATATAGAAAAGGGTTAAGGTTGATACTTTTTAAAACATAATTATGTTTTATGTTGACCTGATAGATATAAATTTTGTTTTAATATTTAAGTACATAAAGATGAAGTTTTATGTAACTGTTTTATTTAGAAAATTTGTGCTTCTTTTAGTTACTTTTGTATTATTTCTTTACCCAGGCACATCAAGTAAATTATAGTACAAGTAATTAGAAAAATAAATCACAATGCATCGTGCTTCAAGAATTGTGCTACAGGCCTCAAATAAAATCGGCAATTCAGAAAGATTTGCTTCGTGGCTTTTAAACAAACCCCAGGTAAGTTGTAAGAATTTCTGGTTTTCCAAAAATTAGATTTTAGAGATAGTTAACAAGCTTGTCGATTTTCTGATGGGAAAATACATATGCTGCCTATGGACACTAAAAAGGTAGAATAAGGTATCCTTTTGATTAAATAGGAGTTGCTCTATGGACTTGCATGGTCAGTCAAAATTGATTGGATATGCTTAGTGGATTTGATTTCATAATATTTCTTGGTCAAGGTATGAGACAAAACATATGAAAATATAATATTTTTTAATTAATTAATTTTAATATAATATTTAAATGAAAGGCAACAAGAAAATAAAATAAATTGTTTTTGGAGATTCAAAGTGGGGGCAATGCTATACCAAATTGGCTTCATGCATTTATGTGATTAATTTTAAGGTCTTATGATAAATTCTCAAGATTATCATGAAGCTATTTTGTAACAACTATCCTGATGTTTAATTTAAATTCTGTAAAACATTTGAATTTCTAAGATAACTCGGACACTGCTTCTGAAATCCTTTTTCATTATTGTCAAAAGAAATAAGTTGGAAAATGTAATAAAATATGCTTAGAAAAAAATTGAGTGTCTATGTTATTTCATTTTAGTTAGTCTTGACTATGAGATAACATTTCATTCTATTGTAAATCTAAAATTGTGCTATGAAATTATTATGGATTTTTCTCAAATGTCAATTTTCAGTGTAAAGAAATATTGAGAGAAATATTTTTTACACTTATTAAATTAGAATATAGTGGCATAGTTTCTTACTGTTGGACAGTAAAACTTGTTGTGGACATAAAATAATCTAACTGTTATATTTTCTCAGGCATCAAACATATAATGTGAAAATTTTGCATATTAATTGTTTCGTAAAAATATATTTATTTTCTTGAATACATATTATATTTAACTTTTGAAAAATGAAATAATAACTTTATTGTACTTGGCTCGAAGTATTTAACCTTGTAGATATAATTCTCCTTTGTTGACTTTTCCACTTATTTTTTCTGAAAATGTCTTAAATGCTTTAAGTCTAGTTGCTTGAAGTTTATTGCTAATTTACAAACATGTCAAACAAAATGTTGCATACAATTAACAACATAAGTTTTATGATCAAATATTGACCACTAGCTCAGTGCTACAAATAGAATGGGGAAATCCTCTTTATATATAAATGTATTGTCTTTATAGTATGTATAAATACATGTATACAAGATATATTTTGGGAAGGGGAGTCCCCTGCACATGAAAACTGTTATTAAAAGTTCGATTCCCGTATTTTGCTATTGCATTGTGACCAGATATCCCGATAGGTAAAACTCATTTCATTCCAACAAAGTTTTTAACTATGTTCTATCATAATATACCACTACTTACTCTGACTTTACTGGCGAAATCAGAAGAGCTTAAAGTTTTGGATGTTTTATTAGCTTACAGCTAATTAATATGTGATTGGTCTTTAGTTGCGTCATTTGTAAATGAAATACTTGGAGTAGAAAGGACAGGCCAATGGAGTCATAATATCCTATAAAAAATATTATAACCGTTTTTATTATAATGTACATAGATTTTAACCAAAATGACTAGACTATATGTTTAGTCTATATAGTTTATGTATAGTAGAGAGATTCAAGAACTTTTGTACTAAATATGTAAAATTAAAAAGTATGTTTTGGATATTTGCTACGTAAATAAATCATACATATCTAGTTACTTTATCAATATGACAAGCCCCCATCCAACTGATAAACTGTGATAGCATATGTCACATGAAATATAATTATGAGAAATGTGTTATCATTATAGTAGGTGTTGCAAAATGTATATTTTTAATTCTAAATCAAATACAATATTTTTTGTAGTATTCAAAGCTAGTCAAGAAGTGATTACCTGAAGGAAAGTGTTACATTGACAACATAGATGTCAATGACTCCTCTTCAACCTGAGACTTGAGAAGTTGAGTATCTTACATAATCAGCTACCCTACTCATCAAACTTAAACATGACAATATAGAATACTATTGTCGTAATTATAAAATACATAACTCTGTACACCTGTTAGGTTTGGAAAGTTTTTAATTATGAAGATTAGTGATAGATTACTTTTTGTTAAAGCAGGCTGCAGCAGTAACAATAAAAGCCAATAGGCTTAAAAGTTCAGCAGCAGCAGAACCATTCCTCAATGGATCCAGTTCAGCCTATGTGGAGACTATGTATAATGCCTGGTTGACAGATCCTAGCTCAGTACATGCTGTAAGTATTTTTTTAAGATACCTAATATGCACACATACATATCTTTGATGCAAAGTCCTTTTCAGGGTAGGCAGAGAATATTGAGTGCCCAATGTCACAATGCTTTTAAACCTACCTTCTTCCTTAGCTTCCTCTATATTCATTACTCTTTTCATTCATAAACACCAGTTTTCGAGACTTCTAATACTGATTTTTTACAAGGATGGTATCTTTTAAAAAACCAGTGCAATTTGATTGTGGAATGTCAACCTGGGCCTCCCAAAGTGTCTACATCCATTCATGTTCGCATTTCATGTCTGTTTTTATCTATATTTGATCTGTGTTCTTTTACCCAGAATCAATAGATATAGTTTGCTAATAAAATGTTATGCTTTTTGCTTTGTCTATATTACTAGCATTGAGTACACCCCAATTTTACAAATATTAATTTTATCATATTGAAAACTAACAAATTTAATTGAATCTCGATTTCACACAAATTGGAAATTGGAATCGGATTAGTGTCATTTTGTAGACTTTTGAACATTAAGCTTATCGCCGACAAAACGACAAGACAAAGATTCCATTCAATGTTTCTGTTAGGCTTTCAATTTATAAATCATCCAATATGTGAAAAATTGCATATTCATTTTGATATTATTTACATAAACCCTTATCTTACTGAAGAGCATACCTACGTAATATATAGTTAATACACTGTATAAGCAATAAATAAAATGCATTTTTTCATCAACTACTTACGTAACAATAAGTAAACAATTTTTTTTCAACTTTCAATACAACATTTTGTGAGGAAATGAAATGAAAATGAAATTTTATGATTTTTATTAATTATCATAATTACACAATACGTATTGAAATCTGGTTTTTGATCTAGGTAAAGCTACGAGGGTGGATCCAAAAGTTCTAAGCCCGATCAAGAAAATGAAAGAAAAGTGGGTCTAAACTTATTTTTATTTTTCGACATAGTCTCCATCTAGCTCAACACACTTCTTTGACCACTAGTTTGACCTTTCGGTAAATAATCTACAAAAATAATGCCCTTCGCATCCCAAAAAACAGAAGCCATGACTTTGTTAGTCGACAAAACGACCTTAGCCTTTTTCGGTGTAGGAGAGTCTGATCTTTTCCACTGTTTGGATTGTTGCTTTGATTCAGGAGTATGGTGGTGAACCCAGCTTTCATCCATGGTAACAAATCTAGACAAAAAGTCCTCGGAATCAGTCTCAAAAAGTTCCAAACAGTCTCGCGAAATTGTGTATCGAACTCGTTTTTGTTCAACTGAAAGCAGCCTCGGGACCCAGCGAGCAGAAACCTTATGGAACTCCAACTCTTCCGTTATTATGTGTTGCACCCGGCCATAACTAATGTTTGTTATCTCAGCTATCTTACCAATGGTCAAACGTCGGTCACCCAGTACGAGATCACAAATTTTATTGATGTTTTCTTTCATGGTAGAGGATGTAGGCCTTCCACTCCTAGGATCATCTTTAATGCTCTCACGACCGCGCTTAAACTCAGCTACCCACTTCTTGACACTGGAATACGATGGAGCAGACTCCCCCAAAGTGCTCACCATATCTTGATGGATGTCTTTTGGTGATAGGCCTTTTTTATTGAGGTACTTAATGACTGCACGGTGTTCAATTTTCTCTATTATTGAAAATTGCGTCAGATTGCTTCAAACAAATAATCACAGAAAATTTATATTGTGCAGTATCGGAATGAAACTGCGCACAATAAAACAATATGACACATACTAACAAATGACGGTAGATTTTAAAAAGATGTCATAGCTCCGTGTAGGTTAGGCCACGAACTTTTGGATCTACCCTTGTATATCAAGCCACTAGTATTATTATAATATAACACCAACTAAAATTAAAAAAAAAAACAAATCCCTTAAAAATCTACATGCTATGTAGGTAAATGTCTCAATAACGTCAGCATTGTTCATGAACACTAAACCTTCTAAACCGGTTTTCACTATCAGAAAACTAGCTTAGTAGTAACCAGCTGGGTGTTATCAAAACAGTTATTGGTGATTGTGCAATCTAAATTATAAATACCTACTACAGTTTCGCGTAGAATGTAGGTAACAATATTAGATCTGGAATAATGTATTTTTAAATAAGTATAAGTGACTTGTGACTGATAATATTAGACAACAGCCTGTACTTAAAAATATTATCTAGGTACTTTTAGATTAGTGCTTTACGTCTAGTAAGTGTCTACACATTTATTGATAGCGATAGTTGTTATTATAAGCTTGTTCTAAGGGAAAATATTATGAGGAAAAGTTGGCCTTTTTTCTGACTTCGGACTAATCTAATAAAACCCAGTTATCTGCTATTCTTGAAGATAGTAATTGTTGGTTATTGATTTTTTTCTGCACTGCATTTAAAATCGTAAAGAAACCAATGTAATTTTTTTTTTACAGAAATATCGGCAATAATAACATTCATATTCTTTTATTATGTGGTTCTAGAGGAAATAACATTTTATTATTAAAATAAATAATACTCTTTGATGACCCGTGTGATACATTTCAATCAGATTGCTACATCTTTAAATTTTTGGACATTAACAATATATACTTATAATAGAACTGTATGTACTAACAAAAAACTAATTCATCGAAAAAAGTTTAAGTAAAGTGATAGCAGATTTTTTTCAAACTACCTTCAGAATTTTTACTTAACAGTTCGCGCAAAACTTCAATGCGCTTTCGAAGTAGCTGACATGTAGCGCAGAACTCATTTTAAGGTATTGCTGGGGATATGTGCGGGGAAGTGAGGGAGCGTATCGCGCTCTCGCTCATACTTGATCATAATCGTGTTTCGTGTCTTTTCCTGTTTTGTGTTATAAACGATGAATTTTATACTATGTTAATATAATTAAAATAAATATGATATGTTGCCAAATGTTATGCATTTGGATTTTGGGTGCTTAATAAATTTTAAAAGGATATGTCATGATTTTTTTTACTTTCTTGCACAAGCATTCTATTGTCTTTGTGACACAATATAAAATGATAGATAGTTAATATCCGATATCGTTTATAAGCGATATTTGCCATGTTTAAATTACTCTAAAAACGTTATTGTTAGATATTGGGAACAATGCAATTATTTTAAAACTAGCCGACCTGGCAAACTTCGTTCTCTTAGCACTCAATACTCTGCATCCTGCAGGGGGCATGCCCTGAACATTTGTATGTATATGTAAGATGACTTTTTTTCTTTCTTTAGGTTTTGGCCTTCACGTTAGTATTTAGCCATTAGTCAAGTAGTAATTTGCATCAAATTTTATATCAATTTCAATTAATGTTAATTAGTCATCAGTCAAAGTCGTCAGTAAGTCATGTCAGGCTCTTGGGTAAAACGGTGGCCTTTTTACACAAGCTCATGTAATGAGTTTTGGCGGCAACGAGGAAATATACGATACGCCAATTTCTTCATGATTATTTCATTTGTGCACTTTCACTGAACAAAATTGTACAAAATGCCACCAAAATTGACCAATTTCACTCAATATTAACACGAAATTCAATAATTATGAAAAAAAATTCGACCATCTTTTCTCTCGATGGCGCCAAAACTCTCGTAAGATGACCTGTACATTTGAATAGTGGAGACTAAAAAAGGTCATGTGGAGTTTTTAGCGGTGCGTTGCTCGTATAGAAGCTAAAAGAACAATTACAGTCACTTGGTCCTAGGCGAGCTCATCATACATTAATAGTATATATGCCTAATAAGTCTCCGATGACAGAAATATGTGAATCAGACAGTTTGCCGTAATGGACAATGAACATCAACGGATTGGTTTTTAAAAAAATCCGACTTACTCTCGTACGTCCTGCTTAAATCATCAGAAAATTTTAACATGCACTTATTGGTATGCAATAAGCTCGCCGTAATATAAGACTCTGATATTTTCGAGTATATTTTCAAGCACAAAATAATTAGACAGACAACCTTACATTTGCGAATGTTTAGATTCTCTAGAGATTTGATACATAATGGAGGTGTTTAACAACGATACAGGGTATCTCCCATATCTTACTCTGACGTGCCTGAGCTACTCCAAAAATAGGGGATTTTTGGAGTAGCTTGGGCTTCCTTACTACTAAGATAGTTGACGAAATGAAATGATGTCAGGGGCAATTTTGTTCAAAATTAAATACTTTCGCGACTAGCGTGTTAATTTAGTTAAGGATTAATATTATGTTTATGAAAACACCGCAAATAATGCATTATTTTAAAGTAGATACTATTAATAACAATAAAAGGTTTTCAAGTCAGCTACAGTGAGAAAAACGGCTCAATGCTGCCGCTGACGTTATTGTAGAAATTTTGATCCAGAATATCCTTATCATGATAGTCTGATTTTTTGGTCCTCTGTCTTTGATATGTGAAGTTTCAATTCCATCCGACTTTTTAAAGCGGATTAAAAACACGTTCCAAGATCTGTTCCCTAAATATATTATGAAGTTAATAAAAGCTCCATAAAAAGGGCGATGCAGGCTGGCTATGAGGATGCTGGCCAAAGGGAAAAAAAATTCTTATCAACATTCTCCAAAATACGATTGACATATATAACTAACATTTGTAATTCATTGTTGAATTTGAATTGACCTAGTAAATATTTTAGAGATTTGGTCAGTAAATGGTCAGTAATTTAGAGGGAGTAAGTCAGTAAAATCAGTATTTTTGTCCTTTGAATCAGTTTCCACCCCTGCACTCGGATAAATTCGTAGGAAGTGTAAATGTTAATATTTTCAAACGCACACGAATCGCAGATTATCGGATTTACATTGATTTTTTTCTTTAAAGTTACACATTGTTTTTATTTTCTTTTCGATTGTCGTTTTTATATGTATAAATTAGGCACATGTTTGTGTACACATATAAATAAGCACATGTTTTGCTTCTTTTTTTTTCTTAATTCTATGACTTTAGTTGTAAGCTGTTGTATTTATGTTTAATAAAAATAAATAATTTATGTTGAAATAATTGTTTAGACTTAACAATGTCTCCACGAAGCGTGTCTGCTTTGAATAAACGTTTTCTGAGCGAAGGCTATTTATTCTCTGAACAGAATTCGTGCAAGGTCAATTTGTCGTTAAACTCTACTTTGATTTGGTTGATACTGGTTTAATGTGGATTTTTGTTATGAGTTGTGAATATAATCATTGCCTTTTAAAAAAGAAAGTAAATATACGTGTTATCACGATTTTATCTTGTTTTGTTTGGATGAGTTTGGCCATACGTAACCACATGTGACTGCGGCGTAAATGTCATATCTGTAAACTGCAGGACTCATTAAGGAAAAAAAACTTGAATCGTTATAATTTTATCGTGGTATTAAGAGGGGTTGGCAGACAGACGGGATTCTTTTAATAGAGAATAAATGTCGGAGCGCAAACTGTGAATGTCAGATCCTTACGTACGCGTATTTGTGATTCGAATTTAGTGATTCGTCTGTTTCCCCGAAACGATTTATTTTTCTTTGAAAATTTAATTGTCTTGTTCTTGAATAATCTAAGATCCCGGGGCGCCCAGACGTTACTTATTTTCCCATAATGATATGTTTGGTATAAAGTTATCTTCTTATATATAAAATTTCCGTGTCACAATTTTAGTTACCGTACGTACTCCTCTGAAACGGCTTGACCGATTCTCATGAATTTTTGTTAGAATTTTGAGTAGGTCTAAGAATTGGCTAACATCTGTTTTTTTATAATCCTAAGTGATGAGGGTGAATCACGGCAATAAAAATAGCAGAACAACATCTGCCGGGTCAGCTAGTTTTAATATATATATATATCTTGCTCTCTTGAACCGACTGTTACTGGGGACGGTTACTGACGGGTGCTAGATTTGGATTGTATCAATTTCTCCGACACTCACCATATTCTGCCGGACTTTGCTGCAACACGTTAATGTCGCCTCTGTGGTCTAGCGGTTCAATTGTTGGACTTGACTGCATGAGGTCCCGGGTTCGAATCCCGGGTCGGGCAACAAAAAGAAAATTGGGTTTTTCCAAATTTTCTAATAAAAAAAAAATGTTGCTCGGGATAGGATATGTGCCCGGTTGGCGATAGGCTTGCCACCTATCACATTTTAGGGGACTTTCACATTTCACATTTTCACCTATCACATTTTGGGTGCCTTGGTTGTGCCTCTGCCTACGTCTTCGGGGATATGGGCGTGAAGATACTTTTTTTTTTTTACGTTAATGTTTTGTTCTTAATTTGAGCTACTTGCAAGGAAAGATTTTATTGATTTTTGTTTCCACAATATTTGGAGCAAGATTCTTTCTATTCATTTTCATATGGAGAAAGAACCCCATGCGCTAATTTCAATGCTTCGTGCAGCATAAATAATAAGGTCCATACCTCGGTATGCGCTAGTTTTGTGGTCTTAACTATATTGTATTTAATTTCGCACTTATCTGTTCTATGTAATATGACAAAGTGTACATAACCAATGCAACATAATGAACCTAAAAACTATTGACACGGCTGATATCTTCGTTTATTTCATATGCTTACATCATGAGATATGTTCATAGTCCATGACACTAGTAGCTATTATCATATTATACTACCTATCTTGGATATTATCAGTATTATTTTGAAATAGTGTATTTGGTGATGTAAAAGTAACAATTATGAAGAAATTTAGTTATTTATATATATTATGGCAAAAACAGGAAAACACGAAAAATAACATGTTACAAAAGACTAGCTTATCTTTGATAAAAGATAATTTTTATGACGTTTTTAAAGCAGACGTTTATCCGGTTGGTCCCATTAAATTTTTTTATGATCTGACAAGGTTTTTAATTAATTGTGTTTATTTAGAATTAGACTATGTAAGATGAGAGAGGAATCAAATTTTTGCGGCGTTTAAATCCCTTTTAATAAGAAAAACAATATCTTATAACTACTAGAATGTTATCTTCATACAAAGTATTTACATTTTCTATTTGACATTGTGCTAAGAAATGAGCTTCCATAAAATGTTATAAATCTTATCTTCATCATGTATCAATTTCTCATGGTGGATCTTTACAGATAATTTGTCATTGTATATTTTTTATTACGCTGCATTAAGAATACTTTTGAGAGAAAATTATGAATTGATTGTAATGGATATAAAAGAAACCAGTTTGACCTAGTTTCAATTTTAAATGTTATATAAAATAATACTTTTTTAGATTTTTATTTCAATTTAATTTTCGAATAATTCAAGCAGTATGTGAAAATTAATGAACGAGTAACATTTTACACTATTCGTCTCAATAATGGGCATAGACTAAAGTAATATCTGCCGGGAGAGCTAGTACTAAATTAAAAAAAAATGTACTTAATAAAATTGAAATGTATGTATCGTCAGAATTGTTATCACTGAAGTAATTTTATGATGCGGGCCAGGCGATAGACTGTGTGTGCCTGTGAAAGTTTTGTAACTATTCGTTAATTTGTGTGTATGTTCATTTCCATTTTAAGTAAGTGTAGGTATGTACGCAAATTTGACACAGCAAAGCTATGGAATTAACGCAAAATGGTCGAGTGTTGAAAGACGGTCATTAAAAGACTTTCCTAGACCAGGGGGGTGTTTTTGAGGTTCCGGGCATTTAAAAAATGTGTTATTTTAATTTTCTAATAAAACAATCGTTGCCCAGGATTGCATCAGAGCTCGGTTGGCGATAGGTTTGCCACCTATCACATTGTGGTATTTTAGGCATCTATACCTTAGCGTGGGTACCCTGGTTGTACTTCTACCTATCTCTTCAAGTCGTGAAGACACTTTTTGTTAGTTTAAACACGCATGGCACAGGTTGTAATAATGGTTTTTGTTTTAGTCCTGGGATGCATTTTTCCGAAATGCGACAAACGGTGCACAACCAGGCGTTGCCTACACATCTCCACCAAACCTAGCGCCGTATTCGAAGAATGAAGTGCCATTAACGTCCCTAGTCCCAGCGGTGGGAGGAAGTGCTTCAATTTCTGCCGGTGATTATTCTTATTCTCTTCGTCTAGGGTGCCAGTGATATATCTGATGCTGTCGAGCAACATTAAGTTTTGAAGAACTAATCTACCTAAGCTAATGTAAATGTCCAAATATAGAAAACGAATATTTTCTTAACTCATTACCGCCTAGTTTACATTCTAAACTGGAACATCACAATTAAGGCTTCAAGTCGACAGAAAAGGGTGTGACGGTTGAACCTATCTCAGGCAGCCGTTAAGAACTTTGTGAAACAGATATATGTTATTTTTTATCCACTTCGAATCAAGAATATTAATTCGACTGCTATATTATTTTATATTATACGTGTTGTTCGGTTTGTTTGTCATTTGTGAACCGATTATACAAAATCCGTTTTAATATTAAGAACATGTTTCCCGGTCCCTTTGGTACCAAGCTTGGATCTGATGACGAAGTCGTCAAATCGAAGAAGACACTTAATATTTATGTATTCAGATGACGTATTTTCGAAATCGATTCTTATATTATTAAGTCTGTACTTACCAGTGCCACAGGCAGCCGTCGGTGGGATCTTCAATATAACACTACCATTTTTCACCACAGGTTCACCTATCAACGAGAAAATCATCGACGACCATCTTGCCGTTCAAGCCATCATACGGAGTTATCAGGTGAACACTTGTCTATTGTGATAGCTATTTTCTCTTACCTACATGTCGTTATCGTTTGCACTAGTATTTTTTTAATTTTTTGTACGGTTCATAACTTTAGTTGTAAAAATTTTTGTCCCTTATTCCAATCATCAAATGTTATTTGAAAACTTGTTATATATCCAGGTAATGGTTTTGATAAGTGATGCTTTTGGATTAATAAAACATTACACAAACTTAAATTAGGTACATAGTCGTTAATTGTTTAAACATAAGAATAATGCTGTTAATGCAAATTCTTTTTTATGTCGAGTAGTAAAGCTATGAATATGCTATACACGTGTTTGGTGACAGATCTGACACCTTCGTGACAGATTGTAAAAATGTTTTATAACCACCCCATATGACTCTCGTTTTCGTTATGTGTCAATATAGTAAAAAAAACGTTTAATAAAGTAAAAAATAGGTAACCTTAGGTAACACTAGCTGATGCATGCGGTTTCGCGCCTGCGATTTTAATTCTATTAAAATTGTTACTATTCTAAATTCGATCACGATAAAACATGGCCGAGTTTGTAAAAGAGGCCTTCTATCTTTAACTCGATCAAGATTGATTTTCTTAGGATACTATTATTAGGCTTAGAGACGTTCTAGGAAATCTCATATTTTTTAAAAGTTGACAAATTTTTATGTGTAGATTCCTAAGAATTGTGAGAAAGGAAATAAGACAATCGTTTTTTTTCTTTATAGACGCAGACATTTTCATCGAATTATTTGAATTGTATTTGAATGTATTCAAAACATTTACACAATAATGAGGTCCATTTTTGGAAAAAGAAAACAATTTTCTTATATTATTATTTTTTTGACAAGCTCACAATAATCACAAAGTAATAAACTATATTACTTCCGTTGATCATATTAAAATTAGTATATTACTTTATATTATTTTTCGTTCACGTAACTTTTTTTTATTGACATTGTTAGTTTAAAATGTCGAAAAAAAATTAAACATTGATATTCAAGGTTTTCTATTATCTTGTCTTTTTTGTAGCGTTTATCTGATTGTATTCTGTTATTTATGCGCATTATGACGTGTTGAATTGATCGTCATTTCGCCTAATTCTAAGTCTTTAAAAAGACTTAGACTAGCTTTATGTTTTTATAATCTTAGCACATGACTGTTAAGAGCGATGGGTAATTCATGGTAACAAACTTACATTAGTAATAAAAACTAGTCTTTGAAGTTGTCATTTTTAACTAAAATAAAACTTCATGTCGTTTTGTTTCTTTTAATTTTACCTAATTGTTATGTTACTTGATATATATTGAGAAAAATATGCTAATTTCAAAAGAATGGAGCTATGACATATGTTAAAAGACGAAACGCAAATATAGTATAGTTTTATTTTTGGCTTGTCATGTAGAGTATCTACAAGTTTTTTTTAAACTTTTATTGGAAAAATGTAATTGTTCTCGAAATTTTGTAAGAAAAGATTTAATCTATTTAATCTTAGGGAAGGTTACTAATCGTTGAATTAAGTAATGGCCGTAAGCAATTGGCATATTAAGTCGGCGGACCAACACGACAACTGAGCAGACAATCGTGTTGACCTTATAACAATTGGAAGACGATACGTCATCGCACTTAACCGCTTAAATTCAGTTTCAAACTGTTGAAACTAAGGAAAATTTAATGTTACTTTATAAAGCTTTTGATTCATAAACTAAGTTGATTGGTGATTATATAATTACAAAAAAAACTCAAGTTGTTGGAAGCCGTGAGGAATCTTTAAATTAAAATTAATTCATCTGATAACTGGTTTTGTATTATAGTAATCATAACAGATCAACAAAAAGTATCGTATGTTTTTGTAGTAAATGGTTTAACTTTATTCTTTTTTAAAATAAAAAAATCTTAATTTTAAATAGAGAAGTTTAAAGTTATTTTATTGACAGACTTAAAAAAATGTCTGACGCTTGTATTATGTTATTTAGCCTAAGTTCAGACGTGAAGGATATCCTGTCAGATATCCTGTCAGCGTTAAATTATATTTTTTGCAAAACTAATTAATCATGGCTAAACGTCTCCGCCTCATATTGGCAACACATGGTTGACATCTTCAGTGTTTGCTTAAATTTCTTTGAATAAGTCTGCTTG
Organism: Calephelis virginiensis; assembly: GCA_002245475.1. Classification (NCBI taxonomy): domain Eukaryota; kingdom Metazoa; phylum Arthropoda; class Insecta; order Lepidoptera; family Riodinidae; genus Calephelis; species Calephelis virginiensis. The sequence goes on from NJDC01008715.1 coordinate 38,100, forward strand.
TTTGCCTTCCAACACCAAAAATTAGGCAAGCGGTTAAGTGTGAAGTACGATTGACTGTGTATGTTCTTTGTGTATGATTGGCTAATTTAGGACACAAGCCAAGCTAACGAATGCGAACGATGGACTTGTCTTACCTTTCGTGCTTTCTTCAAAAGATATGCTATGCGAATGCTTTTGTTCGTTTTCGTTGGCTTGGTCTGTACTCGGCATAATATGAGGTGGTCGGGATACGTCTCAGGCTCGCGGGCATCTCGCTGCCGACGTGGACCCGCTGGGCATCACCACGGCCAACCTGCCCGAAGTGGGCATGCGTGCACTGGGCTCCGAGCTCATCATGAGGAAATATTTCAATTTCGGTATGCTCGGACGACGCTGCATATCATTTGGAAGCAATCACTAAATTCAAAATTCATTTATTCTCAAATATCTTATAAAGGCCGATATTATTACATACATTCATCCTCAACATTTCGGCATAACACACGAGTGGCCATGCATGGTGTTTTTTGCCAGTACTTTCAACAAATTGTTAGGGAGTGAGATTGATGCGAAGTGTATCTAATGCATTTAAATACAACTCTGTTTATCCTTGCCATTTCATTTGCTACGTATAAACAATTTGGGACGTCCTCGTTACTTTCGTGTTGTTAAAAAATATTAATTAGAAGTCACAAAAATGAGTAAAAAAATACAATTAGTTTTTCGTTTAATTACAATAATTATAAAACGAAAAACATAAAAAAAAACTGTTGAGACTAAAATGGTATACATATTTAATTTTAATTACAAATAGCATTTTACCGTGCGATGGAGACAAAGTATAGAATACAATAGTGTTATTATATACGTGATACATTTAAATGTTTTTAAACAGTATTTATAAAAATATAAAAGCAGTATATTATATTATGATAAGAAGTACAATATATAAAGCCCGGTGAAGTTGTAAAAACCGCGAGGTTGGCAACACATTAGTCATTCCAAAAAAAAAAAGTACAATATAATAGATGACAGAAATAATATTCTTTGTACATATTTAGAAACATATTGTTACGGGAGAAACAACAGTTCGAATTGAAGTTTTTATTTAATTTTACTGTACATTGATTTGTTTTTTAAGTTTTTTTTTCGTTATATAGTTAGAAGAAATCTTCGTCAGGGAAAATATATAACACTGAGCTATGGTAGCCTTGTTTTTAGGGTTTATCATAGATATTTATAGGTTGAAAATTCATTGAAAGTCGAGATTCTTTCAAATATACAAAAATGTAGACCCCAGTTAACAGGGTTTTTCTGATACACTCTGGATCATGCTCTTCCATTTAACAATTTGGCTAAATTGTCGGTTCATAAAAACTCTATGTACGGCCGCTAACAGTGATTGTTTTCAATTAGTTATATAACCTAGTACTGTTGACAGATACATGAAATGCGTTTGGCTTATTAACCTCACCATTTTGTAAGAGTGTGTGTGTAAAACACGATTGTTTTTGCATGTATGTGATAATATTAGCCTAGGTTGACCATCTAGTCGCAGTAGTCATGTTTTGAAGATTAGATTTGCATTTTATTTCAGCGTTTTTGTGTTCACTAAAATTACATTTTGACGTTTTATTAACGACGACCGATCAAAGAATTGCTAGTCTCAATGTTTACTCTATTATTCCATACCTTAAGGTGTTAATGGTTTCTCTATGGTTGGATGTTGTAAATAATAATCATGTAAAGAGGTAAACATACTGTGAACGTACATACCTACGAAATTTGTATTAAAACTCATCTTCTATTCAGTAGGATTATAATGGTAATTTATAAAGCAACACAGTAACATTAATGTATCAACTGCTAAATGCTAACGTATCCCCTTAGCCAATTTCCGAATACAACACTATATATCATGAGCCAAAACTCTCATTTTTCCGCTGACCAGTGGTTTTCAATATTCAATAACCAAAATATGTTGACACATTAAATAGTTACATGGAATTCAAATATTTTTAAAATGCCAAACAAAAAGCATTAATTACTTACTTTATTTAAGTATTAATTACTTACCTTATTTAAGCATTAATTACTTTTTGTTTGGCAGTTTAAAAATATTTTAATTCCATGTACTTATATAATGTGTCAAAATATTTTGGTATATTGAAAACCAATGTTGAGCGGAAAAACGAGAGATGTAGTTTTAATAACTATAATTTTAAATGAAAACCATTGTAATCCTACTGCCGTCTAATATTAACTCGAGGGCCTTTGAAATTCTTGGGGTAGGCACTTAAATTATGTATATTTTGTTACGTATGTAGTCTCGTGGTCACCTTGTGGCAAATCTTGATCCTTTGGGGATCTCGACCGGGGATCCAGTGTCTGGCGGCGACTGGCATGGTGGTCTACGTGCTTTCGCCAGTGAAGTCGTTATAAGGCAACACGTACGATTCGGTATGAGTGTCCTACCGTACTGCTCTAAGGGTCGCTTTTATGCAATTATATGGAATTTAAATTTTCAGCTTCGGTGGAAAGCTGTAGAAATGGAACTTACTAATTCTAGATTGGTTTCTGAGGGTCATAACTCTTAATAACCTAGTAGTAACTATAACTTTTTTAGTAATTTCTTTAAGGTAGGAGAACATGGTTTTGGTTCTTATCTCTTTTTCTATTGGGTGAAGGGTGTAGCTCTTCCTAGAATTGTTTTTGTATATAGAAAGTTTGAATCGATTAAATTACGTAACGCTATTCAATATCTAATACACCATTTAAAGTTATAAATGTGTGAGCAAAATTAAAAGATAACTTAGGTTTTGGCTTTCGGCCGCACTCACAGACGTCAATAATCTTTTTATCTGTCATTAAGTCAACATTTTCTAAACAAAATTGTTACTTGATTGTTACCAGAGCCGTCTTAGATTATGCTGAGGCCCTTGGGCACACAAAAACTTGGGGCCCTTTTGGAATATAAAGAAATCAAACTTTACAATTTTTGTCACCATTTTTTTTTGGGTAATCAATATGTCATTAATAATATTAGTATGCTGCTGTTTTTTTTTTAAATTGTCACTTTCTATGCTTATAATTATTGACAATTTACCAAAAAAATTTTTAAAGTTAAATGTGAGTGAAATGGTCTACCCTTCGGGGCGCTCTGAGTATAGGGGCCCTGGGCACTGACACCGTGTGCCCTTATGGTAAAGACGGTATTGTTCATGACACATAAAATGTTAATTATTGACATCCTTGAGTGCGGCCGATAGAGCGATTAATTTAACACTGTAGCAAATTGAACGTCAAATAAAACAGTTTTAATAATACAAAAAAAATAATAATGAAATAAGTTATGCCTCATAATGCAACAGAGCTTCGGCGGTTCGCATGTTTACTAACTTCTTATTACATTTATAAAAATCTTATACACAAGAGCGTACTATTGCTTTATGTTAATATATTTATTGACTTTTATATTATTACTAATACTAAAACGCACAAAATAATGTGATTTATGCTGTTATTATTGTATCTTGAAACAATAACTGATAAATATGTTTTTATTATATTTTGAGACTAGCTTTTTGATATTCGGTCACTAATGTTTTTATGTAGTCTTGTTTATTTCTTCAATAATGAAAGAAATGTACATTATCTAACACATCATATTCCTTTACTAGATAAAACAGGTTATTGTTTTCAGTTTCTACGCGAGGAGTTAATAAGGAAATCCAGTATAAAATTATCCATCTAGTGGAATATTCACAAAAATGGGATTTAGTGGGACAAATACAAAATGTGTAGTTTTATATAATTTATTATTATTTGAAATCAAAAGACTAGGTTATTAAGGACACATTTTTACAATTGTTATAATTGGGTACTGTGATTCAGGCGTTTATAATTATTATAATATATTATGTAAGGCGATATGTGGTTTAATGTAATGAATGGCTAACTGTAACATTAATCTTATCTTTATATTAAACAGTACTACCAATGCCAATTTTTATACTAAAGTCATTAAAATATATTATAAGACATAATGTTTAAGTATTAAATTTTCTTATGCTACATAGTACATGCTTAGAATAATGTTTTAATCAAATATTAACAGACATGCATAATTTATAATATGAAATGTACTTATATGCTAAATATGGAAGAGGTTTATGCAACATATACTAATAATAACGTCCAGTTTTGTCATATACTAATAATAAGATATTGCAATCCAATCTAAAACTATTTAAATATTTTAAGTGTTTAAAATTTTATTAATATGTATTTTTTTTCTAAAAACACATTGCTGACAACTTTCCATAATTCTCCTTGTACTTTAATATAAAATAGAAATAGAATGAAATTGGTGACACGTTGACGATTTTTATTGGTAGGTTGGTAGTTTGTCTAATAATTTACAAAACCAATTGAAAATTTAAATAATGTATGGATACAGCAAAACGTGATGAGGTTGCGGGAAATCTTCCTATTTGTTAATTTTCTAGAAACCGAATTAGTTTTTTTAAAATACGCCAAATAAAATGTTTAATCGTCGCTAAGAGCTCTTCGAAGTTTGGACTCTTTGACTCTTCAGGGTTTTTTGGTGATTTTGATAGGTGTAGTTGTTTGTATACTATCAACAGTGAAAACTGTTACACTAGTCACAACAGTATAAATAAAAAATTAAATATATTTAATAAATTACAACTTTAAAAAATTTAAAAAATAAGCTCTTATTTACATTAAATAGACTGCTATTTTCCAGTTAGTTCTGACTACAAGTCCACCACGTTATTAATATAAGATACATATCTTATTAAAGAAGAATAAGATATTTTTAAAAATATGTAATTATTATGTTGGTTTTATACTTACCTACATTTTACATTTAAAGTATATTATAACAAAATCATAATAAATTTATTGTTTGATATTTTTATATTCTTATCTTGTGACGTTTTGAATAATCTATTATTGTCTCAAATTTTATAGAGCTCAAATTTATAAATTATTATTTATGTTTTAGAAGAAAACATCTTATTTTAGTATGTAGTGTTTACCCTTAAGTATTTAAACAAGTAAAACATACTTTAAGGTGATTTACATAATTGGGTTAGTTTGGATAGGAATTTGTAGTATTATTTTCGTAATAATAGTTTTGTTCCGTTACAAGAGTGTACTATTAGTGAGTGACATTAGGTGCACCTTTCTATCTAATTTGAAATCATCAAACTTGGTTTTTATATTTTGTTCTCGCTTGTTACATCTCTTGATCGTTTCTATTTTAACTAAAAGCATTTTAGATGTTCTTTTTTCATATTGAAATAATATAAACTAAAACAGATTCGAGGACACCATATAGCGAAACTCGACCCATTGGACATAGCAAACTACAATTTGACTGATAAAAATCCAAGAGCGGTGATACACAGCAGCTATAGGTTTGGTAAGAAGATAAACCTGAATAGCACCCTGGTGGCTCGACGTAGTTCATACGTAGTTATGGCGACACAGTCATTATTAGTTAAAATGATATCAAAACTTAATGATTTTGTTGCAATTTTCTTTTGTTATTTTAAACTTGACGCCATAACTACATCCAAGTGAAGTTGCGCACAAGTCCTCGGCTCGCACATCATGTATTTCTATTCATTTATTAATTGCATGATCATTTATTGTAATTATATAATACAACATGCATGTATTTTATTATTGCACATACAATGGAATAAATATGCATGCTTTATTAACTATTTTTTTAGAATTATGTATGCTCTATATATACGGCTACTAAAATCTATGTGACCTTGATCGTTAAATTTAGGTACAACATCGGTTTTGGAATACTTCCAAGTGTTTGTTTCGACGTATGCCGTTCATGATCGTTTAATCTAGACTAAAAAGGTGTACATTACATAATAAGAAAGTATCACAATTATGTGTCCATTAAATGTATAAATATATACTTCATGATCGACATTAATGTTGGGATTTGGAATGTTGTAAAATGGAATGAGCTATGTTAAGATGTGATTGTCCTAATAAGAGATGCTAGTAAAGGGATATGATATCATACAAGTACAAAGTACATATTGTAACATAATTCAATCTGCTTTTCACGTGCTTTTTATATTTTGAGATTTTCAAGCATTTGTTTAGGGATTTGACTTCTTACTCTTATAAGCCACAATGTATTTTAGATGAAGCTGATATGGACAGAGTTTTCAAACTACCCTCTACTACATTTATCGGTGAAAAAGAAAAGGCCTTGCCCTTAAGGTGAATACACAATGTTAAATTTTAGTTTTATTTAATGATATTTTGATATTGTTAGAATATTTACGTTTCCTTTTTAATTTTTAGAGAAATCTTAACCCGATTGGAGCAGGCATACTGTAATAACATTGGTATTGAATTCATGTTCATAAACTCTCTAGAGCAATGTAACTGGATCAGACAACGTATGGAACCACCAAATGTTACCAAAATGAGCCCAGATCAAAAGAGGTTAATTCTTGCTCGCTTGACGAGATCCACAGGGTAAGTTGATACAAATATGTATTTGTAACTTTTATATACGTAAATTCACACAAAATTAAAAAAAAAACACTATAATATTAACTAACAAACATTTACTGCCTACAAAGGCTGCAGTATACGAGTATAAGGGTTCTAGACATAACAATAATTGCAAAACTTGTTATCTACATATATTCGTATAGTCATCTGTTTATATCACTTGGATCACGATAGTGTATTTCGAAACTCGTTAGTTTTTTTATATAGTTTGGAAAGGCATATCCGTTGGATATAAACAAAAAAAAAGTAATACCAATTTTGTGCCTTCAATAATCCACCTCCTTAGGAACGCCCCGTTGGTCGAGTGACTAGCGTACACTCTTAACTACACTGACCAATTGCGAGGTTCGGGTTCGATTCCCGACGGGGGCAGGCATCTCTGTGATGAACAGTTAGATGTCTGTATTTCCGGGTCTGGGTGTTTATTAAATTTATTCTGGTATCTATTTAAGTATTTCTATGTATTAGAGTCGTAGATTAACACCCATGAAACCAGCATATAATTTGCTAACTTTGGTAGAATCAATTTGTGTAACTTGTATTAAAAATCGCCTAATTTGAATACAAAATGCAGAAATAGATAAGATTATGGATACTATATGGGGCGAGTAGTCGCGTGGCTTTACCTAGTCTGTGTTTACGGAGAAATTATTAATAAATGCTCGCCTCCTTTGTGCCGTTTGGCCTACCCTTCAATGAATCTAAATTCATTGCTGTGCCTAATAGACACAGTACTAAATAAAATAAATATATTACAGATAAAGCAGGTTTGTTTATGCATTCTGGGCGTAACTTTAGAACGTGATGACTTTGGCATTATATTATCACAATGACAGACCTACATTAATTGGTTTTCTACCATAAATTTTGTGCAGAATATTAAGATAGGGATTGCATATTTTATTTGGAGTTATGGCAGTTTATATTATTTAAATCTTTTTAGCAAAGATTTTAGAATAATTGATTCACCGTTATTAAGAGTCCGCTGTATCTTTATATAAAAAAGTGGTGTTTGTTATACACTACTTATAACTCAAGAACGGCTGAACCGATTAGGCTGAAAATTGGCGAGGAGGTAGCTTAGAACCGGAAGTAGGACATAGGATACCTTTATCCTGTTGGATTGTGACGAAACGGGGGAAAACAACATTTTAATTTTTCCTATACAAATTAAACAGGCGGCGGAACGAAGTTCGTGGACACAGCTAGTTTGATTTAAAATATTTTTACAATGTAGCTAATTATATACCTATAACATTGTTTAAGCAAAAATTTTGTTTAATTATTTGAGAATATGCAAATTTAGTTGCGAAACGTCCAAAAATACTACGAAATATTCTAGAAATACAAAGCTGCTAGCGATGGATATAAGTCGTGGAAGAAACAGGCTTGGCTTCGTATCAACTATTTATAGAATGTGTTTACCACTTTTATTATCAGTTGTGTGAAAGTGAATGAATAAATTTAAGTGATATAAATAGTGCAATGAGTTTTTAAATTGAGAAATATGTTTGTTTGCGATAAATCCTCGCATCTTTAAGAGACTTGCGAAAGCGGACTAAAATTAAACTTTTTGATTACATAAATTACGATTCTCCGCTGGTTCGGTCACGTGGAAAGAATGACAGATGAAAGATTGACAAAGCAGATATACAATGCGAATGTGTATGGATGTAGGTAAATGGGGAGACCAAGGTTGACATTCCACAATAAGATCACTCTGATATTATCCGAGGGTGGTGGTGTCAAGAGCCTCCGAAGCCGGTGTGTTTGTATGAAAATGGTAATTAATGTGAAGGAAGCTAGACAAGTTTGTCAGGATCGTAAGGTCTGGCACTCGATACTTTCTGTCTACCCCATAAGGGACTTGAACGTAAAGATATGTTTGTATGTAAATTACGATTTGCACTTGTTGCAAATTTTACAATAGACAGGGTTATGTGGGCGGGGCCGTAACTGTATTAATACATTTGAACTGTCATGTTACGGCTCATGTAATGGAATGTTGTCGGCTACAAAATCGGTTCAGAGGATAGGGTAGCTGGGATACTTGCATAATAGACTTAACATCCCTGCCAGAGGACGGCGACGCATCTATAACATCTATGGTGTCAATAGGCCACAGTTATCTTTTACCATCAGGAGAGTCTTACCGTTTTTGCTGTCTTTTCAAATAAAAAAACGATATCAGCTGTATAGTCACTGCCAACCGCAAAACTACTACCGATGCGATGCATTTTGGAAACTGGAACTTTTTAGGCCGAAATGGCATAATTGTTAAATGTGCCTCATCAATACCGACATGACAGGGTATTGTTGAGAGTCTAGAATATCTTTAAAAATATTGATGAGCCACAAACTTGGCAGATTTATCCACATACCCACAAAATTGGAATCATGGTCGGCTCTTACCGTCAGGAGAGCCGTGTGCTTGAGCTATGATTGGTCTATGATTCATACGATTAAATACGTAATAATGCTAGAAAATTGTACAATTTTTTGCTGACGCAATATGATTTGGTGTATCGTTAAAAAAACACATTGACGCAAATATTCGTTTCGTTTTCCTATCATGGCCGGAATACACTTTATCAAATTTGGCGATACCATCAACAACTGATAAATAACTTGTAACCTCCTTGACATTGCAGTGAATGATGAATGACGTACATAATCTTAAGATTACCTCCATAAATAGATAAAGGTTTGTTTTATTATATTTGAGGGATTAAGTGGTCAAAGAAACTGATAAATATCTGGCATATGTTGTATGTAATGACATTTTCTTAAAAAAAAAATGTTAATAATCATCTTATCTAATCATGAAATTTGCAGAAACATAAATTTGGTTTTAAAGTACAAGATCTTAAAAAAAATCTTAGTGATCGTTTCAACGGCTTTGTTAACTAAATCACGTAAACTAATTAAGACAGTTGACTAAATCAATAATATTAAGTGGTTCTAAAAATCTGTATTAAAATCTAAAGTAATTTCAATGTCAGTTTTAACCACTTCCAAAAATTTTGTTATTTTATGGGGCCATTGATCTACTTAAATATTTCCAAACGTGAAGATATATATACATATTAATAAGGTTTTTTTTTTCAAATATAAGGTGGATAAATGCTGAAGAATTGCTTTGATTTTATACAATTTCTATACTTCATGTCGTTGACGTTTGGTGGGATTTTATTCTAGATACAATGCTGATTCTTAAATATCTTAATAATAAAATAAATGTTAAAAAGTGACATGTATAAATTGTGGTAGGTTTTGCAACAAAAAAAAATCACTAATAGCAGTGGGACTGAACCTACTCTTGGTTTGAATTATTGTGTAGTCTTGTTTTTATCCAAGTCTTGTTATGTTGTTTATCCAAGTTAACATTTATACTTCTCCTACAATAACTTCATGTTTATGTTTGATGTTTCGATATATAATATAGCAGTTATAATAATAAATATATAAATATACCAGGGATCGGTAGAGACCGTAGTCATCTGTTATTGTTTACGTGACGTGTTAAAATGTGTTTTTTTATATTTTTTTTATAGATTTGAAAATTTCCTCGCAAAGAAATGGTCGTCGGAAAAACGGTTTGGTCTTGAAGGTTGTGAAATTTTGATACCTGCAATGAAACAAGTAATCGACGTATCAACTCGGCTCGGAGTCGAATCAATCATTATGGGAATGCCCCACAGAGGTAAATTCCACTTCAGTCATTATATTAAATTATTATCTTAGTTTGTAAGGTCTTAACTAGGTATATATGTATATTTAGAATATTACACTTTATTTTTTTTTGCAAACTATATTTTTCGTTTATTTGTCGATCTGTATTTTTCTTCGCGTATCGCATTATGTTGAGCCGATATATTTTACTAAATAATTATGGTATAAACATAATTATTTACTAAAATATGTATATTGAATATACACAACATACGGCCGATCAAATAATGCGTTCCTGAAACGTCGCGATTGAACTGACGACGTAACTTTGTAATGGCGTTGCAGTTACAATAAAAATATTATTGCTGGTTGTTTACCGTTTTAACAATTGATGAGCATTAAAACAACATTATTATATAAATAATCAATTAATGTTATAATATTGTGCCAAACTGAGTGTCAAATAACTTGGTAAACAATATTTTTCCAAATCTAAACTACGCTATTACAAGGTTATGTCAGCGCTTTATATTTGTAGTGCTGTGCTAACAAGAATAGTATCGTAATCTGTTCTTATACAGTTATACTTTATAAAATAATACGTTTTGTTTTTCTTTTTAAGAATTTGAAAATAATGGACTATAAGATTTATTAAATATAACTTTTATTAAATATAAAAATAAAACTACGACCATACCGAACGCGCGAAAGAAAGTAGCATTTTTATATTTAGGTTGATAATGGTAACCCATAATAGCGTTACTGACATTTTTATAATTAGATTAAAAACGGTAACCCCAAATATCTTTATGGGCCGCCATTTTGTGAATCTAAAGCAGTCGTGTTGTTGTTTCGTGCGCATAGACCACGTTCTTCAAGTGTTTTCGATCTGTTTTTATCTGATTACCCGGCTTTCGTTTAATGAACTGCACAGAACAATATTACTCACAGAGAAGAATTGTATCTACATATACAATAAATACAACCATAGCCTTACACAGCTACGAGACAGTGGCGCCCCATAGGTATAGCAAACAAAAACTACTAGGAACGGGGTTTTTTATATTTAATATTTAATTACTTTTTAATTTGTTGATAAAAAAAAACAAATTTCCGCTAAAATTTAAAAAACACAAAATCGTTTATTGAACTTACAAAACACACTTGTAAACGCAAAGGGTACAATAACATTACAATAATTAGAAATTTTAGGGGCAACTCAATTTCATATCAAATAAGGCAATTATATCATGCATTGAAAATAACAAGCAAAAGAGAAATTGTTTTAATTTTTTACATTTCATCAATAGTTGTTTTTGATGCAAATGCAAGAAAACAGTAACAATAGGTTAAGAAAACTGTTATAAATCGCATTCATGTCTTCATTTGGCATTTTTTTATAAACGTTTACGGACATTTTAAACAAAATTAACCAATTTCACAATTTTTTAAAATCACTAGCAAGTTAACCTAAAAGTTTCCAAGCGTAAGTTTAATACGTCGAACGTCCTTTTTTATAAATATAAACACTTGAGACAAGTAAAAACACCGTAATCTTTAAATTGGAATGATGCGGCGAAATCACAACTCACTTAACACAAAATATCGTCACGAATCAATTAATGTATTTATAATCATGGCGGCTTCGGATTTCTAACAAACTCGCAGGCCAGTGTGATCGGTTATTTCACATAAATAATATGAAAAATCAGCAATTCCCTTATTAATTGATTAATGAGCTATTTATTAAAATATAACGTATATATTTTAAATAGCAATGTTTTAATAACACTTGTATGTATATTATTTTTTTGGTAGTGCAGCCTATATCAGCACACCCACATGCAAACATTTTGTATGTGTTAAGTGCGAAAATATGTCTATACGAGAAACAGGAGCCTGATGAACTGTTTCTGCTTTTCAAACTGACATCGGCTCTAAATCGGACTTCGATTGTGCTTTTGTGACTTTTGGGGCATAATAATGCCTAAACGTGGACAAACATTAAAAAGTGGAGCCCGTGAGTTAATAATAATCAAGCTGCAATATTACTTTGAGCGGGAGCGGCAAAATGGCGGACCCCTGGTACCTGTCGAACAAGTACAAAAACGCGTCTCTCAGGCGCTTGGAGTTAGCAAACGAACAATAACAAATATTAATAAAGAAAAGTTCGGCTCTACTGACATGGAAGATAATATCTTACTCCGAAGAGGAAACGTAGAACTAAACCCGTGACAGATATTTGACACCTTTAACACCGATGCAATTAGAAATCATATATATGGTTACTATTCCAGAAATGAATATCTCAACAGGAAGAAGCTCTTGGCATCGTTAAGAGAAGCTGGACTGTTTAGCGGGGGTAAAACTGCTTTAACCAAAATCTTAAAAGATATTGGTTTTTCGTGGTTTTTCGTATAAAAAAAAAACAGACAAAAGAAAAATTTTATTAGAACGATACGACACAATTTTAAAACGGATAAGTTTTTTGAGACAAGCAAAAATAATTATAACTGGGATTATGTCGTGTTGATTGACGAGACATGGCTAAACGCCAATCACATGGTTTCCCGTTTTTGGACGGATGATACACAAGCATCGATGTCGAAAGTACCAATGGGTAAGGGGGCCCGTCTGATAATAATGCCACGCAGGTTCTGCAAAATACGGCTTTGTGGGGAACGCGTTACTGGCATTTCAATCAAAAACCAAAAATGACTACCACGAGGAAATGAAAGCCACTACATTTAAAGAGTGGTTCCAGAACCTGCTTTTGCCCAGCCTACCAGAGCGTTCTGTAATATTCATGGATAATGCCTCCTATCACTCGGTTCAGATACAGAAATCACCTACCCAAGCTAATAAAAAAGAAGAAATGGTGGCTTGGTTACAAGCAAAAGGCATTGACGCAAATATGCAGATGCTAAAAGCAGAGCTAATTAAATTAGTTAAAGAAAATAAACTGGCAAATGTGCGATACGAAATCGATGAACTAGCTCTGGAGTACGGTCATCGCGTTCTAAGAATTCCACCGTATCGTTGCCAATATAACGCGATTGAGCTAATCAGGGCTCAAATAAAAGTTTACGCCGCCCGCCACAATACTTGCCCGCCATTCAGCACGAAAAAGATGATGACTCTATTAAAAGAAACCTGTGGGAAAGTCACAAGAGATGACTGGGCAAAGGTTGAGAAGACTAAAAATCTGATGGATTCTGTTATTATACTTTATAAATTGATAATACTATAATTATACATGTAGGCGAAGATGATGATGAAGACACCACCTCCTCAAGCGAATCGGAGTCTGATTAATATTCTGGTCGCACATTCAATTCAATGTACTTTTTTGTATAGAAATAAAGATAGTAACTTTGTAACAAAGAATAAATAAAACAGTTTTATTATATTAATATTACCCTTTTGTGGTTTCCATTTAAATAACTAAAATATAAATTTTAAATGATTCCGCCAATTTAAAAAGAAAATAATCTTAAAAATAACGCGGCGGTTCATTTTAGAGGAACGGTAACGAACTCAGTGTTATGTTGTGCCCATCACTAGTCGTGACTAACTGATAGGTGTCAGGAACGCATTCTCTGAACGGCCGAACTTTAGTTGTTCTGGACTATTATTGTTAAAAATGATTTGTCAGCGTAGGTAATTTAAAATGATTTATTTCCCCGGGTTGGTCCGGGCTCCGTTGAAGAATAGACCACCTGCCTTCCTGCCAGGCAGCTCGTAAAAGGCGAGCATAGGCTTACCGTCACTAACACCGTGACTTCTAACTAGGTGGTAGAGTTTTGCAGCGACTCGCCCGGATTGCTACCACCGCCTTATCTATTCCTGCCGCCATAACGTCAGCACTAGCCGTTGATGTGTTCCGGTTCGTAGGATAAGGTAGCCGGTACATTTATTTTTGCTTGAGGTCTAACATCACGGCCTTGGGTTGGCGACGTATCATTGCCGCCTTTGGTGTCTCTAGGCGGCGTGAATTTCTTACCATCAGGAAATCCTTCAAAATAAAAAATAAAAATAAATAAATTACAGCGCCATCTACTAAACCGCTTACTGCGTTTCCAAAAAGTGCAGGATAGAGTTTTATTTTGATGGATACCAAAGCACTCGTATGTCTAAGTTGTAAATGTTGTAAAATAAAAAGAGTTGAACATTTTTCAGGTCGTCTGAATGTCTTGGCGAATGTTTGCCGAAAACCCCTACATCAATTGTTTACTCAGTTCGCTGGTCTCGAAGCAGAGGATGACGTAAGTTTTTAATTTATTTGTACAAATCTTTTCGTTGAATATACCTTAATTGAGCGATTATTTCTGTTTTGTTGTATAATAACTGTTTAATTGCTAACATATTGTTATAGTTTATTGACGTTTACTTGTAATCGTTTTTAAATGGTCTCATAATAAAAATAGCTAAATACTTTGTAACGATAATTTCGGCTCTTTGAGCTTAGAGTTTGGTTTCATTAAACATTAGCAAACATGTATGTATCTACATATACATATCTTCACGCCAAGTCCTTTACGGGGTGGGCAGAGAGTATCGAGTGTCAGATCTCACGATCCCGACAAACCTGTCTGGCTTCCTTCACATTCGTTACCATTTTCATGCAAACACACCGGTTTCGGAGACTCTTGACACCAACCTCGTATAATATCCGAGTGATCTGATCGTAGAATGTCAACCTTGGTCTACCCGGGTACCTATATCCATCCACATTCGCATTGTATATCTGCTTTGTATTTGTATTTTAATTGCTTTGTACTCAGGGATCTGGTGATGTTAAATATCACTTGGGAACATACATCGAGCGTTTGAATCGCGTCACAAACAAGAATATCCGCCTTGCGGTATGCGCCAATCCATCTCACTTGGAAGCCGTGGATCCAGTAGTACAAGGCAAGACTCGTGCTGAACAATTCTACAGAGGAGACAATGAAGGCAAAAAGGTAATTAACATAATGGCTATAATATGTTCAAGATTACAATATGAGCAAACGGGTAATTACCTTTACTAACATCATTTTTGTAAACACTTTGCAAAAAGGTGATTAACGTCTTTGCGTAAAAGTTTTATAATTTACGTAAGCAATTTTCAGTGATTATTTCTTGTGTTATGTTAGTATGAGTATAAAGTAATGAAATTGTTGATTACATCATTTTTGAGTTTGAGATGATTTAATATTAATACTAAGTGTTACCTGCGGTTTTGCTTGCGTGGCAGTTAATATATTTTACTGATTATAGCCCATTAATAGGGCTTTCATACAAACTTTCAACCCCTATTTGACCCCTTTAGGGGTAGAATTTTCAGAAACGCTTCATTAAGTACTCATATTGCATAAGTAGCCTAAAAAATTAATGGTGTTCCATGCAAACTTTTAATCCCTATTTCACTACCTTAGGGGTAGAATTTTCAAAATTCCGTCCTTAGTGGGTGTCTACTCAATAAAACAACCCTACTCACCAAATTTCATGGCTGTAACTCCAACAGTTTTTGCTCGGCGATGATGTATCAGTCAGTCAGGACATTTTATTTTATAAGTATATATTTTTTTGATTAATTATATGTATATGTAAATTAACATTGAAAGAGAAACGGCTCAAGGTTTTGTATTCAGTTTAATTAGTTCTACGACAGGTAAAATGCTTATAAACGTTTCGAATCGTGTAATAATGAATAATGGTATAAATAATGACCTATTGTAGATGTTGTCATAGTATGTTGAAGATAATTTGTTAGATTGTTTTAGTTTACTTATAACAAGACTCATAACAAGATGTCTTAGTTAAACCGCTTTCATACAAGCGAGGCGAGATATTTCTTTTGTCTATTTTTTTATTGTATCTTTCTCTTCGTCCGCTTCTTAGTAACACAACATCATAATTCCTTTAATTTTTTTCCTAGAATAGCTTCGATGTATCGGTAAAACTTTCATATGATTTTTTTAATTATATATATCTACAAGTGAGACAAATATTTTAAATACACTTGTTTAAATAAATGTATGGAAATCTGCAATTTTACACAAAAACATTAACATTCCAGTCATAGAGTCAACAAACAGTGACATTGTAATGCACCATTAATATGTTTGAAGTTTGAAAATATACAACAGGCGATTAGAATATTTTGTCATTAGAAAATTTGTATGCTTGTATATTTTATAATACGACTAGCGGCCCGTCCCGGCTTCGCACGGTTATGAAATATACATATAAACCTTCCTCTTCAATCACTTAATCTATTGAAAAAAAAAACCGTAACAAAATCCGTTGCGTAGTTTTAAAGATTTAAACATACAAAGGAAAGGACAGGGACAGCGGAAGCGACTTTGTTTTATACTAAGCGACATAGGCCATCAGTATCGATGGTTACTCTTACTTTATCCCATACACATATTATGCTATCAATGCGTTGACCACTCGGAAAATAGAGAATATTATATTGTTTTCCCTGTGCTATAAAAACGTTTTACTTGGTAGGTGATGTCCATCCTCCTGCACGGTGACGCAGCATTCGCGGGACAGGGCGTGGTTTTCGAGACGATGCATTTGTCAGACCTGCCCGCCTACACCACGCACGGGACCATACACATCGTCGCCAACAACCAGATCGGGTTCACCACCGACCCCAGGCACTCGCGCTCCTCCGCCTACTGCACAGGTTTGATATTCTGCACATACAATTACTATCTATTTCTATTGGGTTTTGTTAGATTTACAAGCTATATTTAATTTAAACATATTTACGACTATAAATAGTATCACAATAATATTATACATATTTACGACTTGCGGTGCTACCATCCAGCTCTTATAAAAATACTATTTCAATAATTTGACCGCCTTGTTGGTCGAGTGGCTAGCGTACACGCCTAACAACATCGACCAACCGCGAGGCTCGGTTTCGATTCCCGACGCGGGCAGGCATTTGTGTGATGAACATTTAGGTGTCTGCATTTTCGGGTCTGGGTGTTTATAAAATTTATTTTGGTATCTATTTAAGTACCTTTTTCTATGTATTACAATCGTTGTCTAACAACTATAACACAAGCATATAATTTGCTTATTTTAGGATCAGATTCAATTTGTATGAATTTTCTTGGGATATTTATTTATAATTGTCTTCGGAGAAAGACAACCTTATGACGTATGGCATAAAATTTCATAAATATGTGAACGTGTAGCAACATGGAAACAATACTGCTATAAGCGTTTATAGTAGGGCCCCAGTTTCCGAAAGACCAATCAATTTCAATTTAAGATTTAACTTTTCATAAAAGCTGTTTAATATGAATTCGGTTTAGACTTTTACGCGGTATTCATTTTAAACAGCTGTAATGAAGAGATAAATTGTGAATCGAAATTTATAGTTCTTTCGAAAACTGGCTTTATTGTTCCCTAATCGTGTTACACGTATCCAGGGTTGGTGAAATCAGGAAAGATTTCACAAGACAATCGAAATTGAGTCGATTTAAAATTATCCGTGACGTACTTCACTAGTATGTAACCTGTTTAACGGTTTAGGTGTTAAGACAAAGCATTGAGAGATTCGGCATTAAAGTTGTTGTTATATAAATAAATATTTTCATAAAAATATTTCATGAAATATTTTTTTGGAATGCACACGCAGACATAACATTTACTGAGACAAATTTGTATGCAAGAATATGTTGCAGAATAAGCATGGACGTAATGTTACTTTTGAGGTAATATCCATGACTTACACAGGATATTAAAAGGCTTGGCATTGAATATGGCTTATCACAAATTAACTGCAAAATAAAAATGGCGCTATTAAGGCCGATATCACGCGGTGCGGCGGCACCACGGCATGTGCGATACCCGCCTAAGGGTTACGTCAAACGTGTTACAGGCGGAATTAATCGGGAGCACATATTGTTTAAATTGTAAGAATAGTGTCGGTCCTCAGACGTGGCCCGCGTGGTGAACGCGCCCATCTTCCACGTGAACGGCGACAACCCCGAGGCGGTGATGCACGTCTGCAACGTGGCGGCCGAGTGGCGCGCCACCTTCCACAAGGACGTCGTCATCGACATCGTCTCCTACCGCCGGAACGGACACAACGAGGTCGACGAGCCCATGTTCACGCAGCCGCTCATGTACCAGAAGATCCGCAAGACCAAACCCGGTCGGTACCCGCGCACACACACACACACACACACACAC